>JAEIGD010000287.1:0-64667 GCA_018903425.1 Zaprionus nigranus
TAAAATCCAATCGCAAGCATTAATTTATAGCTACTACATTCATTTCAGTTGCATACACAGTTCAAATGCTGTCTGTAAAGAGATTTAGTGACGATCCGATAAACAATTTAGATGTTATTTAGGAATGAATTTTAGTGGTCACACATATTTCACAGCCTGCAAGTATGCTATAGAAAGCATAAAAAGTGCATAGTTGGTATACAATAGTCAGCTACTCTCTACTGTATCTTTGTGACTTCTTATACAGAAATAAAGCTCTGCTCCTCTTCTTCAGATTCTACTTCTTTCTCTTCTGCAGCTCGAGCTTAACTGAAGTGATTCAGTTTAATCTGTGCAATTTCTCTTTCAATTGCGGCCGCTTGATAACTCGCGCTGACAGAAGCTGAGCTCACTTAAAATCGCTGCGATAAAGCAGAGCTAGACTAGCCCTTCTCCTCCTCCTCCTCCTCCTCTCCCTCTCTCATGCTGCACTTAACTAAGCAACTCCCACAGGCGCCAAATAAGTAACAGTATCAGTGGCCATTAATTACGATTACCACGTGGCCAGGCACGACATAGGAAAGTGCAGGCAGAGTAAGAGGAGGAGAAAGGCAGCTCAAGCTGTGGCAGCCAGTCAAGTGACCAGTGATAGCAACCAAGACCAACAAGACCGACGCCGACACCGACACCGACACCGACTAATAAACGGGCATTTGTGGCGCAATCAATTGTTTCGAAATTGTTGTACACCATTATGATCGTGTGTGCCTGGCCGTGGGTTGCCCTGCTAAATGGTTATGGCCTGTCATAAGTTGCCAGCGGGTGGCACTGGTGGCAGTGGTGGCGGGTGCACGCCCTGCCCACCCCGAAGGAGGCAGGCAAGCGTTGTAGACGTATTCCCAAATGAATATGCAAAAGTGCAGAGGGCAGGGGAGGGTGGAGGTGGAGGAGGCAGCAGCCAGGATAATCAGGATATCTCATGGCCGTTTCCGTTTGCACAATTATGTGTTTATTAAGAGAGGCAGCAGTAGCAGAGGCAGCAGCAGAGGCAGAGTCAGCTCTGAGACGTGGGCGAGGCGCAATCGTCAAAAGATGATTTAGTTACTTCCGCTCTGGAACAGAGAGCAGGGAGCAGGCAGCTAAAATTCCAGCCAGCAATTGAGAAGGACTAACCAGACTGGGAGACTGGGAGGCTGGGGTAGGGGGAAGTGGAGTGTGGAGGGCAGCAATAAAAATATATTAGTGCAATTACAGCAGCCAACTGAGCCAGGCCGAGTCGACGGTCTAATTTAGGCACCCATTCCAGTGCGAGGCATTTCATTTGTTTTTGAATCATTTCAATTTCTCTGGGGGATTTGCGGGGCCGCCTGCCACGCCTATTTATGTCTCTGGCTGCTGATTAAACCAGCTGAATTTGCTGTCGATTTAAGCGTAAAACTACTTTCCAGCGAGGCGCAGATCCTTGCGAGATCCCCGTTCCGCGATAGTCGCGCTGCCAACTGCGCCAGGCGCCATTCAATTTGCCTGAATTGGCGCATGCTAATCGAACACAGACGGCACAGACGATGCTGCGAAGGCGCATTAAAGCTCGCCAAGAAGCAAAAGTGGACAGGGAGTGGCACAACAGAGAGGAGGGGGAAGTTGCCTGTGCAGTTATCCTGGGCACGCAATAACCTCAACGAACTGCAGACAATCAATCTTACTTTGCGCTTTAATTCAATTTCGATTGTGACATCTGCCTTTGGTCGCAGTCGCAGTCGCCGTCGTCGTCGCAGTTGGCATCTCTGCCTGCGTCGCAGTCACAGTGGCAGTCTCAGCATGTCCTTACGCGCATCCACATCCGCATCCTTGTGCACTTTTGGCAATGCGTTCTCAGGCGGCACAGGATTAACGACGCCCTCGCCATCCTCGCCGGCAACTGCGACTGCAATCCGTTCGGTCATGTCCTGCTTGTTTTTCCTCATCTCATGCCGTCTCCGCCGGATCCGGGCATGTGTGTGACCGTGTCATGCGTGAGGGCAGGCAACGCTACTCAATTTCGACGCGGGCGGTGGCAAAAAAATTGACAGTCGCCCAAAGGATTCTGATATTGTGACGGGCGTTGCTTGGCATTGCTTGGCGACGCCAGCGACACAAAAAGGATTCGCATTTGCCCGCACAAAAAGGGGTGGCATTCTGCGAATTTTCCAGTTTTCCATTTTCCGACTTCCCTTCACTATTAGCTTGGTCCGTCAGCGTCATCGACGGCGTCCACTAAACGATTTTGCCAATCGGATTTGCCAATTTCACGAGCTGCCACAGCGCTAGAACAAAAAGAGAGGAAAAAGGGACAGAAAGTGCTGACAGAGGGGGAGAGAGGAGGGGTATCTAAAGGGGTTACTTGACCGGCCAAAGTTAATCGGAAGTTAATACGCTGAGTTGCCAGATTTGTTGCTGCTGCTGCTGCTGCTGCTGTGTCACGGCCTCGACTATTCCAGATGGAATTTTCATTAAAATCAGCTCATGCACGCGACACTTTTGGGACACAGCACGAAGCAGGACAGGAGAAGGGAGAAGAGAGAGGAGAGAAGGGACAGCGGGCAGAGCTGGGACAGCAGCGGAGAACTGTCGCGTAGGTGGCTTGTCTGACAGCGCCAACTAATGAGAAATTCATAAGCTGCTCGCCAAAATATCGAAACCGAAACCCAAACTCGAACTTCAACATATCCGCAGGCAAACAGGCACCCTGTCTGCCACCCCCTCTGCGCCTCTTCCCCGCAGCCACTGCTACTCAGGCTCACCCTCAACTGTGATCGATCACTATTGCTGTGTGTACTTAATAAATAATTGCAATATAATTAGGCTCGTGAAGGCAAATAGCCAAAATATTGTAGACCAACTACAGATGAGGTGAGACGAGGCAAGAGGAGTCGACACAATGAGCAAACATCTGTCGCAAAAAACGATAGAAAATGCTGAAAAATAGCACAGAATTGACGAGAAGTAGCGACTGCGGAATACCCTGTTATGTGAAAGAAGGAGTGATAGAATAGAAGTTGCATAACTTTACAGAGTATACAATGAGAAACTCCTTCTTCTATTTCACGTTCATTAGTGTGTATTAATTATGAGTTAATATGAATAAGAATATAATAAATATAAATTTAATGAAATGTTTCTTAATTTTTTTAACTTTCTTATGTTTTAATATATTTTTTAATATCCATATAATTTTTATTTATATTTATTCAATAGAAATTATATTATATAGTTTTAGCTTTGAGTCAACCGACTTTAGTTGACCTTAGATAAAAAGGCATATATTGTATATTATATTTTAATAAATAAAATCAAATAATAAATAAACTGAATAAAAAGAAATATAAAATAAAAGTTAATGTGAAAAGTTATAGCTTTAATTTAATATAAATATATATTATTTGTTTATAATGACATTGAAATAGATTTATATACAAAGAATATTAAAATCAAAAATTAAACTGTAATAGATTTGAAAAAAACTAACGAAATATCAATTAAAATAAATAAATATACATCTATATAAGGAAATAAGTTGTTTATATATTAATAAATAAATACGAATTTATATAATCAAGTATTAATGAATACAACTGTATTTAAGGAACTACATCTTCTTCTTAGTCATATTCAACTCATATAGTTGAGAATAATTATTTTAGATTATATAATATTATATATTGATTTTATATTATTTATTTACTATTTATTATATATTTTCTATTATTTTCCCATTATTCAACCCATTAGATCTCTATCTATACCACTGTATAAAGTTTTAATAGCTGCAGCATGTTTTGAAAGCGATTTACCCCTAGCTAATATCAACTCTAAGCTGATTTAGCTGGTTCAACTGGTTCAGCCAGTTAGATGGCTATCTTAATCCTCACGTTGACATACCCTAACCTCTGCTAAAGGGTATAGCTGAGGATTCCACTTGCATAGACTCAGCTCGCATGGCCCGCAGGCAAACTGGGCCAGGCCAGGGCCGCATCGGGCCACTCCTTGTAATTGCCGCTCGGCTGCCATTCAATTGTGTCGCGTAGCTGCTGTTCCAGCTCCTGTTCCTGTTGTTGTTGTCAATGAAGATGCAGGCAAGCGAATGCTGAGCCCACTCCCAGTCAATTCACTGCTCGACTTGAGCACAGACCAGAGTAGAGTAGAGCAGACCAGGAGTAGTTGCCAAATTACCGCCACTTTCGGTTTGCCATCGTCAGCATCTGTGCTCGATTCTTAGCCCGCGGCCAAAGGCAGCCAATGAGCCGTGTGGCGCTCAACTGTTGACAAAGTCCTCGACGTATCTCGATGCGAATTAGGAATACGATTCGTAGTTGTATTCGTATTCCTATTCGTCTGCCTCGCATTCGCATTCGCATTCGCATTCGTAGTGTGCCTGTTGGCAATGTGGCATAGTGCGTTGAGCGTAATTATGGGCACAGAAGTTTGAGTAGGCCTATAGAAGAAGGGAGTGGGATGGGAGGGGAAGATGAAGGCAGGACTGTGCTCTCGATACTTTGTCAAATTGAATATTTATGAATGAGGAGGACACTCGACTAAACTGGTCGCCTGGTCGCTGTTGCTGATCAAACGGCAAGCGTAATCAGTTCTCAGGGGTCTCTCTGGCGACAGCACACACAGAGAGAGTGAGAGAGAGAAGGACAGAGAGAGCGAGCGGGGGTCACTCGTTACGTTCTGGCACATTTTATTGCTGCAAATTCGATTGTCGCTGATCAAAGGCGAACGCACTTAAAAAATGCTAAATTGAATTTGACGCTACAGCGCCGACTGGCTGTCCAACGGTCCAGCCTGGACACGTAACAAGTTCGCACTTTGATATGAAATTTCCAACGGAATTTTCGTTGTTTTTCTCGTCCTGCGTGAAAAACACATTGGCCTCATTTACGCGCCTCAAATGCGGCAGGCGGAGGCGGAGACGGAGGTGAAGGTAGGCGGCAACTCCCGCAGGACTTTCAATTTGGAACGAAGTTTAGAGGAAAAGTTAGAAAGTCGAGTGTCCTCGACTGTTAGATACCCTCAAGATCTTTGACCAGTATTATGACTTGAATACCAAACATCTGTATGCAATAAATTTTGTATTGCATACATAAGGGAGCCCCTGGAAAGATTTAATTCCCACGAAAAATATTTCTTAGATAACTTCTATGTTTTTTATCCATTTGCAACCAAATTAACAGAAATTATTGGGCTGATAATAATCAATGTGAATTATCAAAATGAACTTTTTAGTATTAGTTATATTTTTACAATTGCATTTTAATAAATTTCTGGAGGTGAATGAAAGCGCACCCAATTAAAAGTACTAGTGTATGTGCTGTCAATTAGAAGACATACATATACATAAGAAAGTTGGTAGACCTATCAATTATATTCAGTGAGGTATAGGTGTTCATACGAACAGACAGATGAAGAGACAGACTTTATCTGTAGGGTAGGCAATGGTGTACAAGAATAAAAGTACATATACCTTGTAGAGAGACGCGTCCTTCTGCCTACTATATACTCTAGTTTATCATAAGACACAATGTTATAATACCCTTCCATCCCATGTATAAGGGGTACAAAGAAGAAGAAGTAGAAGGGCCCGTGTGGACTTCACTTTGACAACCGCTGACAATGGCAATTCTCACACTCAAAGCGAGACTCACACTCACAGTTCACAACTCACACTCACTACTCAAACGAGTACTCACAGCATGCCCATAGGTGGCGCTGTTGTGCAATTTGCGCTTTTTGAAGTGCACACAATTGCGTAACTTATAGCCCCGGGTCAAATTACCAAGTGAGTGAGAGTGAGCCTCAACCACTTGCCGAGTGCCCATTAACAGGTACTTCACTCTGTACTCTGCTCGTCCTGCTCGTCGCAACCCCTTGAAACGGGACCAGGAGACGAGCTTGGACCATGAATGAAATACCAGCATTTGGCATGGCACATCGACAAGATTTAACGCCGTCGTTTTCATTATTAATGATTAATGATAAGCAGCCCAGACCAGACCAGACCCAGTCGAAGCAACCCTTCTCGCTGTACTGCTCCTGTGCTCGACTCTCGCACGCGCTGAAGCTTTTGGCAAACACTAAGCGCCGCTTTTCGCGCCTTTCCACGTGATTAAAGGCAAACGAGGTTGAGAGCAGCAAGGAGCAGGATGAGGGAGTACGGCAGGATGGTGGCTGCTCTGCTGCGACATCATCCACGTCGAGAAGAGTCACCCAAATATCGGCACTTTCACACGCAAATGTACATAAAACAAACTGAGGAAAGGGTTAACCGACGTTGCAAGGCGTTGCCCAAAATATTTTGGCTCTGCGAGTGGTTGAAGAGGGGGTGATGAAGAGAGGGGGGAAGGGTGTGGGGGGTTGAATAGTGCTTTGTCTGGACTGGGCTGGACTGGTGCGTGCGTTGTGCAAGTTTTGGTTCATTAGAGCGCAATGATTGGCCTCATTTGGATTAATCAAGTGTTGATATTAGTTTCATTGCAAGCCAAGTGTATAAGGTGGAGAAGGGGGAAAGGTGGACAGGGGGTAGGAGGGGGGAAGAGGGAAGAACGCACTGTCTAAAATTTGATGCGTATTTGGCTTGGCAAAAAAGTGGCAACTGTTTACTTATGTGCCCCAACTCAGCCTCCTCTTGCTAGTCCCCACTCACCTCTCTCCTTTCCCCCTCCCTCCTACTGTGCGCACTTTCATCTGCCGCCATTTGTCGCGTTTTTGCCACTTACGTAGAGTCGCCATTAACGCAGCCCGTCCCCCCCCCGATGCCAACTGATAAAAATTGATGCAAAATACGCAAAAAGTCGTGAAAATCCTCGTGGAAAATTTTCAAAATTTTCACAGCTGATTTCGCAAGTGACACACGCACAGCAGATCACAGGGGGAGGGGGAAGTGCGACTGGTTGCTCCTTTTTGCATATGCCTTACCAATCTCCCTCTCCCTCTCTCTCTCGTACTTACAATGTGCATGGTATTATTGCCACGCCCCCTGCCTCCCTGAAGCAGCTTGTTCCTTCGACAACGAACTCGGTTTGTTTGCATTTGCGTATCATCGACGCATGTCGCGAGGCATCGCTGACGGCGTCCCAGTCCCAGTTGTCCTCATCTCCGTTCCCGTTCCCGTTCCCGTTCCCTTCCCCCTCCTCATCCCTCTCCTGGCTGTCCTGCCTGTCCTGCCTGTCCTGGCTGGTTGGCGACAACAATAATTCAAGCGAATTGCGTGCTGGATGGGAAATGCCTTTAATCTGTTCGAGTTGCCAACTGTCACGAAGCGAAATGAAATGGAAATCACACGCACTAATGGCAGACGACGAAGCTGGACCCCTCCAGTCCCCTTGCCACTCTACTCCACTGACCCCCTGCCACTAATGGCGGCTGCTTTTTGTTGTTTCGTTGTTCAGCTTTCCACAATGTCTAACTCGATTTGTTCTACGCCAACACTTTCATAATTTTCCATGTCCTTGCCGCTGTCTATTTGAGACTGACAGCCGGACGGACGATGGGACGAGGGGAAGAAGGGAGAAGGAAGGAGAGGGGAAGGCAGAGCAAGAGGGCTGTCTTATCTGCCATCTCAGAGCGAACTGCGCCCTGCGCCCTGTGCCTAACCTCAAGGCGACCCTTCCTCTCCCTTCCTCCCTTTCTTCCCCGCTCTGTCACTTCTATCTAGTTTTTTATACACTTGCCTTGCCCACAGAGCTCTCTGTGTAAGCCCACGCTATCGCTGGCAATCAATCTGCCCCGGCGCACACATATCTCAACTTTTGCGTTTTTCAATCTGAGCATTTTGTGGGCTAAGTAAGTCCGTCGCGATGGCCCCGTGCCGATGGCTACAGCGATGTCTTTTCGGGGTCTCTCTCCCTTTGCTGTCGCTGTCGCTGTCGCAGTTGCTATCGCTGTCTCTGTCGCTGTCCCTGTCCCTGTCGCTGTCACTTTCGCTGCCACAAGGCTGCCTTAAAGCCACAAGCCAAAGCGAACTCAGCTCAGCCCAGCGGGAGGCCCTTTTTGATGTCACAAAAGGATTCACTTGATATTCATCAACATCAGTGTCTGTCAAACAGTCAGTCAGTCAGTCAGGGCAGTCATTCAATACCCCAGACTGTTCCCAATCCCAATCCCAGTCCCAGTCCCAGTGCCACTGCCAACTCCCCACGTCCATTTCATACTCCGTCTATGCAATTCACTCGTGTCCGCATCCGCGTCTGGGTGTGGGTGGTTCCAGCCAGCGACTCCGTTGCAATTTGATGCGTCTGGCTCGCATGTGCAGCGAGAATTATAGATACATATATATGCCATCGCTTCGGCGTCGGCGTCGGCGATACTAATCTGATTAGTGTCAAAAAAACTGCTTCAATTGCAGACAGATAGACAAAGAGAGAGAGGGAGAGAGGGAGAGAGACAGGCCGACTGCATTGACAGGTCGAACAACCCAACGAGTTGTCGATGTGGATTGACAGTTCCATGAAGTTATAGTACGATATGAAACATAGATAGTGTGGAGCAAGGGTTAAGAGGGTCTTGTAGAAGAAACTTTACTGGGGATATTGACAAAGTTATACATGCTGCACGTATGATATATCTAAGAGACTTATGATACTCAGAGATTATAAGAAAAAGGACAATCAAATTTGGTGATAATATTCCATACTATTGTACGCAGATCAAGTTGGCTTTACAATGTGTCAACGCCTCTTTTCGTCCCAGTAATTAAATTGCCATTACAATTTTAATACTGGAACACTCCTTATCAGTGTGTAGAATAAATAAAACAGTACAAATAATTCCTGTAAATTTGATTGAGAAAGCATAATTAACATAAAAGTTATTTAAGAAATAATTTTAATGAGCGTACAGATTTTCAATGCCTGCAAGTATGCAACACAAAATGCACTCAACTTAGAATGGTATAAATGTAGTATATAACAGTTGGCAGCACATAGATCAACTGTAGATCTCTTGTCGAAGAAACATAAGAACATCTAAATATCTCAACAAAACCTACAGACCTGCATATATATATCATCTCCTTTCAATATTTCCACTACAAGCAACCAATCCCATTTGTCTATCAAATTGTCTTCCTCCTTTACATATCAAAAAGTTTCATAAGGCATTTGATAGATAAAAACTTCGTGATACCTTTTGAAACTCGATACCAAAGGAGGCAGTTAAAAAAACACACCCGGCAGAGGTAGAAGCACCAAAGTGTGATGAGCCTGTGTCGGGGAAATCTCGTAATCCGCTTCTTTCAATAGCGCCATAAAGACATTAAGGAAAGCTCATTGCTGAAAGGTTCCTCGCCGGCAACAATCTCTCTGGCCAGCAAGCGTCACGCTGCGTTCAATTAAAACGCATTTAAACGAGACACTGCGAGGGGGGGGTGGGTTGAATACGGGGCGGGGGGAGGTGTGCATGGAGTTGAGGCGGAGGAACTCAACCCCAAAATTTGGCAACTGGCGCGTTTGCCTCGTTTTAATTTAAAGGTATTTAAGGCGATCCATCATACGTATCTGAGACAAGCGAATAAGACTCTGCAACGTGCCCCGTGCCGCACACGGTTGCAACTTGATATGAGCGCAGCAATCTGTTGTGCAATCGCCCACCCCCTGCCCCTCCTCAGCCTGCCAGTTGCCCCGTGGCGCATTATATTGGCCTGTCACAAGGGAGCAATTCGATGTCTCTGCTGCTGCCTCTGCCTCTGCTTGCTGCTGCTGCTGCTGCTGCATCTCGAGGCGAGTGACGCAGAGACGGACGCATTAGTGGCGGGTCGGTGGGTGACAGCACTTGCGTTTGACTTCCAACACTTTGGGCAATTGTTTGGCCCGAGGAACAACGCAGGAACAACGCAGGAACAGAAGGCGGAACAAACGCCGGAACATAAAAATGCCAAAAAAAGGGATGTTCTCGGCTACAGTTTGAATGCCAAGTGGGCGAGGAGGGAGGGAGGGAGGAAGGGGAACAGGAAGCATAGAGCGCGTTGACAAAAGGCCTTGCCGTTTCATTTAGCAGCCACCCCCTCTGCCTGAGCCACCCCTTGTTGTAGTCTCTCTCTCTCTGGTTGTCGCCTTTCTCGCGGTCTTAAAACGATGATTAGGTTGTTATTTTAATTTGCCCATTGATATATCCTTGTTGCCGGGCCGGGTCTGACTTTGGCATTGTCAGGGTGGCTGGTGGCAGTTCAGATTGTTGTTGTTGTTGCTGTTGTTGCCTCCGTTGTTGCTGTTGCTGCTCTTTGTCTTTGCCGCACGGGGTAGCATTGTCAGCGTATTTAGCAGTCACGCCGTAGCAGGAGCAGGAGCAGGAGCCGTAGCTCAACTCATCTTGGGCTCAACTACGCGTAACGTGTCCGCAATTTGTCATCGATTTTGTATTGCAGCGTTTTAGGCGTAACGAGGGATGCTTGCCAGCAGGCAGGGGGGAAGGGGGCGAAGGGTGCGAGTCTCTCTCTCTCTCTGGCAAATGTTTAAATTATACTAATTAATAAATTGACTTCAAATGCAAACATTACGCACAAATGTCGAAATAATTTGACCCACTGTGCGGCACACTGTGCGACCTTGGAGTCGTTTTAAAAGGAGTGCGCAAAGTTGAGCAAAACTTTTCGCCAGTTTATATTACGCTCATAATTACAAGAACAACAACAACAACAACAGCAGAACCACAAGTCGCGTAGTTTATTTAAATTTATTTTAATGAAGCAACAAGCTGTGGCAGCAGCAGGGGAAGAGGGTGGAGGCGGAGGGGGACAGGAGAAGGAGGCCACGCACGCGGAAATTTCGTGCCCGAACGAATTAAACGTTGAAAGACACGAAAGGGTTGCGAGGACACGTGAAAAGGATTGTCTGGCAGCAGCAGCAGCAGCAGCAGAACGACGGTGTTAATGCGCTCACAGACAAGTGCCTCGAGCAGAGTTCTCCACTTCCCCCTGCACCTCCCCTTCGTCCAGCTGCTGCTGCTCTCCTTCTGGGCCGTGAAAGGAGTAAATTAAATGATTAATACGCTTCGACTGTTGTGTGGCGCGTTGTGCGGCTCACGTTTAATTATCCTTTGGGCGAGCATCGCTTGACTGGCTGGTTGGCATCCTGGTTAGGCTTTGGCATTCGTTACGGTTTTACGCTTATCAAGCAACTGTCAACGCTCCGCACTTGGCTCATTAGGCGCGCTGCTCGATGTGCCAGCAACGAGGCTGCATTGACATCAGTAAATAGTGACAAAGAAGAGCAAACTAAATACACAAAGTGTCTATCTCTCTCCCTCTCTCTCACACTCTTTCTCTCTCTCTCTGTCCCCCTCTCTCACTTCCCTCTACTCCCCCTGTCCTTACACACTTCTCTTCCCACTCTTTATTTATTTCTATCTTTGCTTTTGTCCAGCAGCCCCCGACAAAACAAACAGCAACATTTTTGCTTGTCAAACAGTGCAAATCAAGAGGCGAACTGTGTCCTGTGTCTCTCTCTCTCTCTCTCTCTCTCTCTCTCTCTCTCTCTCTCTCTCTTGGCAAGTGTGTGTGTGTGTGTATGGTCAGCAAGTGACCATGGACATGGCCATTGAGTGGAGTGTGCGTGTGTGTGTAGCGTGTGTGTCCAATGCAAACTACGTGCAAAAAAGCAAGGAAAAACAATAAAGAAAGGCTAACTTAGGCACACCGAAGGCTTAATACTCTAGCAACATTAGTTTGAATCAGAGGAAAAACCTGGTTTTCATGTATTGCCATGCATATAATGAACAAAATATCTCCTAATTCATGAGATCATACCATTTTCCTGCAAATGTACCAACAAATTCTATGGTTATATAAATAAAAATGTCTTAAAGCTTAACCTATTGTTCCGATACTAGTTGTATATACCAGAACAGAATGTTATATCATTACTTATGCATACTTTAAGAGCTATAATAACTATATTCGCTGTAAAATCAGTAAAAGCTTTATAATATAGCTGACGAATTTTCATGAAATCTTCAAAATATACCTTACTGTATAACTTTGATTGACACTAATGAGTTGAATTAATATGAATAATAATAACAGTATTTATAAGAAATTATTATTATTCTTATGATACAATTTTATTAGCGATACATGAATAAACATCGATTTAATCAGCTTGATAGAAACAACTTCAAAACAATAAAATATCTGTCAAAAGGTTGTATGCCAGCTATACCATATATTAGTCCGATATAGCTCGTTCCGACTAATTGATAGAGTGTAGCAATACACAATGACAAGTTTCATTAAGATAGGTGGTAAACTAAGAGACTAATTTGCGTTGCAACAGGTGGACAGACGGACAGATAGACAGACAAACAGACGAACAGACAGACATACTGACAGGCAGACCGACGACAAACAGACAGACAGCTCAACGAACTAAAGGACAAGGATATTAATAATATTACTCTTAAGGTGCGTTGCCAACTTCTGGCCAAAAAGGAACGTACCCTCAGCAAGGGCATAAAAAGGCAAATCCAGCAGCAAATCCACATGTTGTGCCAATGAATACTGTAGACGTACAGCAATAGTTATCTGGGGCATAAAAATAGTTATCAGATAGATTTGTACACACTTCTGTAGCACAATAATATTTGTCAGATATGTAAGTTAACTACAGTTAATACAAAACAATATAAACAGCTTACTAATCAATAAATAATAAAATCTAATAACAATAAATACGAAACAATATTTAACCAGAATTGCCTAAATAGTAAATAACAAAATATTTAACAAGAATTGCAACATTGTTCAGTTCAATAATCTAAACATCCGCTCAAACGTCGCAAATGCCACCAACAGCGTCCGTTGTTTGTCTTGCGTGCGCACTTTCGGCCCTTGACGACAAATTGCTTACTTTGCAGATCATGGTCAGTTCAAACCAGATCTGCAGAGCTCTGCCGCGTCGCTGCCTGACACCCACAGCTAGCTTAGGGGAATTCTAAAAACCCTTCTGTTCAGTCACAAATTGGAGTTGAATAAAACCACAACGAAATAAAGTTTCTGAGTTTTTAATTAAACAGGAAATTAATTGGCGCCCGAGCAGGGACCAGTGAGAGGAAAAGTGATTAAGTTCAGTTTAGTGCAAAAAACTAAAAGTTATTGTGCGACTCCACTGGCCCAAGAACAAAACCCAGTTGTAATCCGAAGTGGCTCTTTTCATTAATTTGGAAATCGGAAAGCAACACAGGATTGGCAAATTAAATTTTGCTGATTTATCGGTGGTCTACAAGTCTTGTCAGGTACGCCCGCAGGACACCCTCTTTTTTGTGTGCGTCGCAGGATCCCAAGTAGAAACCGAACAGGACAACATCCGGACCATCAGGAGGAGTAGCCGCATCATTCAAATAATGTAAGCTAGTGAATAAGTAAAAACAGAAAAAAAAGAACACACTAACCAAATCGAAATAAGTTTTAAGTAAAAACAAACCAAAATAATTTTAATTAAAAACAAAAGTGGAAGTGAGTGCTAAAAGGAAACAATAACTAGAAAAAAATCCTTATAAAAAGGGAATCAAAATTAATACAAATTCCCTACTATAACAAAATAAAAAGGCGTAAAGCGATAACTAAATAAACTCCACCACTCAGTCTGCAGCTGAACAAATAAAATAAAAAAAATCTTTCCAACGAGTGGTATAACAAAACCCAATCTTGCGAATCCTAATCAAAGGACCCTCCAAGGTAAAAGGGTAAAACCAGCTACTGGTTTTCATTGCATTCTCTTCAGTCACTCAAATATAAAAAATTTTTTAACTAAATCTCACCAACGAACAAAATATTTAAAAAAAAAAAAAAAAAAAAAACCCTTTTTAATACCAATTCCTTTTCGCACCAATCTTTCATAATAATTTTAAGTCAAACACAAATTAATAACACAAAACACACTCTAATTCTAAGTAAATTTAAACACCGAATCAAACCTAATTTTTCTCCAATATCGATAAACGTATTAGTTTAAGTCAATTCAAATATCAAACCAAATCAAATTCCCCAACATCGACAAATTCCCTTACAAAATTCATTCGTATGGCTAATCAAAACAACCTTCTCAGGCCACCCATTCTCAACTTAGAACAGCCAGTTATACCAGCAATAGAGAACATAGAACAGCAGCTAATCGAAGAAAATTCACGCCATAGACAAAGACAAGAATTATTTCAACAAAATAGAAATATGGAGCAAGAACAATTACAAACTACAATTCGCCAAGTTTTAGCCGAACAATTTCCAACTTTACTACTTAAAGCCCAAAATCCAACACATGACTTTACAAACGCAGAAAACCAAGAAATTTTACCACAATTCCGAGCAAATTTAGCTGATCTTGATAAGATCCCTGACATAGTAAAAAGTCTTCGCGAATTTTCTGGCAATCCGGCCGAATTCAGTTCGTGGAAGAAAGGCATTGATAGAATACTAAAAACGTATGAACACACCGTAGGTACCCCAAAATATTTTGGAATTTTACATACTATTAGGAATAAAATTACCGGTAACGCAGATACAGCCCTCGAATCATACAATGTTCCCCTTAATTGGAATGCTATCTCCAAATGTCTTACACTACACTATGCCGACAAGAGAGATTTAGGTACACTTGAATACCAAATGACAACAATAACCCAAGCTGCAAACCAAACTGTTGAAGAATTCCACCAAGCAGTATACAAACATTTATCCCTGATTTTAAATAAAATTGGTTGCATGGAATTATGCGCCGAATCAGAACAACTTATGACCAAGTTGTATAGGGATAAAGCACTAGACACCTTCGTTCGAGGACTTCGTGGAGACTTGCCACGACTTCTGGGCATCAAAGAGCCCACTGACTTACCCTCAGCCCTCCATCTGTGCTTGAAATTAGAAAATCAAGCATACCGAACAAATCACGCGACGATTAAAGGACAACCTATTGCACATAGAAATACACCACCAAAGCATATTACAGTTCCTCAACAAACGCATTTTCAACAAAACCCAAATTTCCAACAAAGACCAATGGTTCCACCAAAAAATCAGTATGCCATGATCAGACCTAATAATAACTTTGGACAGCCACCAACAAGACCATTCTTCCCTCAGACCGCACAAAATAATAATCCACAGTTTCTAATGTACCAACCAATACCACAACCATTACCACGACCATTGGCTGCAAAGCCACAACCAAAACCAGAACCTATGGACGTTGACAGAAGTATTCAAACAAGACAAATAAATTATATGAATAGGCCACCCCAGATGGAAGTAGGAAAAAGACCGCCAGCATTAAGCACAACACAAAACGACGCTAATAAAAGGCAAAGAAATTTTAACATTCAAACAAGCACAGACGAACAAACAGACACAGACTACTCTAATAGCACACTTGACGAATATGAACAGTTAATTGCAAGCCAAGACGAACAGCAAGACCAAGAAGAAAGTTTGACAGACTATACGGAACGTGTTGAGGAAAATGACCAAGAATATCAATACGACTATACTTATCTTAATTTTTTAGAGTAACCGACTCCTCATTACCATACTTCCAATGTAAGGTGAGGAGTGGCCAAGTGCTTAACATATTAATAGACACCGGTTCAAATAGAAATTATATCCAACCCAAATTCGTCCCAAATCCATTAAAAAACAAAAATCCATTTCAAGCAGTCTCTGTAGGAGGCAACATTAAAATAACCCATTACAAGTTGGCAAACCTATTCAACGACCCAAACACTATAGTTAAGTTTTTCCTACTCCCTACACTAAAGACGTTTGACGCTATACTGGGAAGCGACAGCTTAAAAGAACTAGGCGCTGTAATTGACATCAAAAACAAACTAATGTTATTAAAAAATGGCATGAGTGTCCCAATACAAGAAAAGAAATTTGAATCCGTAAACGTAATAATTCCGAGAACAGAACACCTGACTGAATCTCAAAAAACAAACTTAAGCCAACTCGTGAAAAAATATCCCAACCTTTTTGCTGAGCCCAACGAAAAACTGACCTACATCACTAGAGTCAAAGCAGAAATCCGCACAAACACAGACACTCCGGCTTATTCGAAATTTTACCCATTCCCATTTGCCTTAAAGGACGAAGTCAACAAGCAAATCAATGAACTTTTAGAAAATGAAATAATTCGTCCGTCCCGTTCTCCCTACAATTCACCAGTGTGGATTGTACCTAAAAAGCTAGACGCGTCAAATATAAAAAAATATAGAATGGTAATTGACTACCGAAAATTAAATAGCGTTACAATAGCAGACAAATACCCCATACCAGATATCAACACAGTACTAGCACAACTAGGTAATAATAAATTGTATTCTGTCCTTGACCTCAAGAGTGGATTTCACCAAATACAGCTAAAAGAGAGTGACATAGAAAAAACAGCATTTTCCATAAATAACGGAAAATACGAATTTACCAGACTACCTTTCGGACTAAAAAACGCACCCTCTATATTCCAACGCGCCCTCGACGATATTCTTAGAGAGCACATAGGCAAAATCTGTTACATTTACATTGACGACATAATAGTCTTTAGCCAGGACGAAGAAACACACTGCAAAAATCTTGACTTAATTTTTGATACCTTAAATGCAGCTAATATAAAATGTCAACTAGATAAATGCGAATTTTTTAAAAACAAAGTAGAGTTTCTGGGATTTGTTATATCCGATAAAGGAATAGAAACAAATCCAGCAAAAGTAGAAGCAATAGCCAACTATCCCCAACCAAAAAACAGTTAAAGAATTAAGAGCATTTCTTGGATTATCAAGTTACTATAGAAGATTTATAATGGGTTACGCAGCGCTAGCTAGACCGCTCACAGCATTGCTCAGAGGAGAAGACGGTCGTATTTCCAAATCAGCTTCAGCTAGAAAACAAATTCAATTCAATGATGAAGCCATAAAGGCGTTCGAAAAAAATCAAAAGTACCCTAATTTCCGATGATGTCATTTTACAATATCCCGACTTTAATAAAGAATTTGTCCTAACTACAGATGCATCAGACTATGCAATAGGGGCAGTACTTTCCCAAAACGACAGACCAATATCATTCATATCTAGAACCCTATCCGAAACAGAAGAAAATTACGAAACAGCCAAAAAAGAAATGTTAGCCATATGTTGGGCAGTAAAAACATTCAAAGGCTATTTGTATGGAGGGACAAAGGTGAAAATTTATACAGACCATGAACCGCTTACGCACGACTGTAACTGGAAAGGCGGTATAGCAATTAGGAGATGGAAGACATACCTTGACGAATATAACAAAGAACTTCTTTATAAACCAGGAAAGGAAAATGTAGTGGCAGATGCTCTTTCTAGGGCCCCTAAAAGAAATCAAATAAATTCAATTGCCTCAACACAACATAGCGCTCAAAGCTCAAACCAAAATCTCATCCCTAGTATCGAGGTCCCGATTAACGCATTTAAAAATCAAATATTTATTCATAAAGAACATCCACCTGACTACAAATTCATAATTCCATTCCCCACATTCCACAGACATATAATTTCACAACAAACATTTTCTGAAGTTGACTTATTAAAATTACTGCAAAGGTACTTAAACCCAACAGTAATAAATGGAATTTATACGACGGAAGACATAATGGGACAGATTCAAAAACTATATCCGGAACACTTCCAATCCCTTAAAATTAGATTCACACAAACTAAAGTAATTGACCTAAATTCAGAAGCCGAACAAGATGAAAAAAATATTGCAAACCCATAATAGAGCTCACAGAAACGCGCAGGAAAATAAAATTCAAATAGCCCAAAAATATTACTTTCCTAAAATGAAACAAAAAATAGCTACTCTCATAAAACAATGTCAAGTATGCAAAGAAGTGAAATATGATAGGCACCCACCTAATCCAGAAATAGCAGAAACACCAATTCCAGAATATCCGGGTCATACAATTCATATTGACATATTCTCCACAGAAAGAAAATTAGTCCTGACAGCAATCGATAAATTTTCCAAACTAGCTTGTGCAAAAATTATTAATTCAAAATCAATAGAAGATATAAAAAAACCCTTGCATGACATTTTGTTTTACTACGGCGTACCCAAATTTATAGTAATGGATAATGAAAAATCATTTAACTCAGCTAGCATTACATTCATGTTAAAAGATCAATTAGGCATCGAAATCTATAAAGCTCCCCCTACAAAAGTTCAGTAAACGGACAAATAGAAAGATTCCATTCCACTCTTGCCGAAACCATGAGATGTTTAAAAGCAAAACAGGTTCACCGAACATTTGAAGAACTACTAGACAGATCCGTTTATGAATATAATTACTCAATACACTCCGTAACAAAGCAACGACCACTAGACGTGTTTTTTTGGCAGACACCTGACCACTGACCCCGAACAATATGAAAAAAGCAGACAAAACAACATAGAAAAACTTAAACAAAAACAAATGGCAGATTTACAAAACCATAATAAAGAACGAAATGAAATAATAAATTACCAACCAGGGCAGGAGATATTTGTCAAACAAAATACCAGACTAGGCTCAAAATTAACCCCCCGATTTAAAAAAGAAATAGTGAAAGAAAACAGAAACACAACTATCGTCACCGATGCCGGACGAGTTGTCCATAAAAGTAATATCAAAAGCCACTAGCAAATTTTTTATATCAAAAAAAAAAAGTCCGAACACTCCTAGAACTAAAACCTAAGTCCGTTCAGTTGAGAAAATAAAGACCAATCGCTTTACAGCCCGATTGCGGGTATCAACCTCATGAGGATCGGCCCAACCCGCCAAAACTGGTTGTTTAGAAAAAATATAAATTTTTTTCTTTCAAGGTATTTTCTAATTTTAATGATGTTGCCATTGGTATGGCAACCATGGATATCACAAATTATACTGACGCGCATACTATAACAATCTACAAAGGAGAAGGAAATAAAATATCATCCATAAACCTTATTCATATTATAAATATACAACAAATCGAAAACGAACTTCTGAAAATACGCGAGCACACAGTTACTGACCTAAGAAATAGCTACTTGTACCATACCTTAACCCACGAAATAGTCCAAACACTCTCAGCATTAGGCACTCTTACTTTATCGTTTAAAAATAGACAGGCCAGATCAATCAATTGGATTGGATCAGCCTGGAAATATATTGCAGGAAACCCCGATCATGCTGACTTAGTAATGATTGAAAATAATCTAAACGACCTTATTTCAAATAATAACGATCAAATAATTATAAATAACGAACTACAGAACAGGATAAACAATTTAACCAAAGTATCAAATATGTTGGCAAATTCGATAAAACGTGACGATTCTTTTAATAATGAAATAGCGACAAGTTTACAGAATCAAGTTAGATTAATGAAGGAAGAAATAGTAAATGTTAAATACGCCATTCAATGGGCAAAACTAAATATTATAAACACATTACTTCTAAATGAAATAGAAATTGCAGAAGTCCGTAATATATTCCATAAAGGCAACTTAACTTTCTTGTCTGTTGAAGAAATGTTAGAATTTGTCGATGTCTCGGTCCTCCACAATAAAACTTCAATTATCTATATTGTCAAAATCCCAGAACTAGAAACAACAACATATAAAAACCTTTTAATCAAACCTGTAATAAAAAAATCATTCCATTGTACAACTAGAAAGCAACGAAATATTTCAACACAAAGAACAAATGTTTAAAATACCAACAAATTGTAAATTAGCTAATAATCTCAAAATTTGTAATAAGGACAAAATTGTAAATCTAAATAAAACAAAATGTATTTTTAAGCTAGTTCAGGGAAAGGAATCGCTGTGTGACTTTAGTAACGCGGAACATATTGAAGAAATAGAAGAGATCGACAAGAGCATAATTCTTCTTAATAATTTTAATGGCAATATAACCAATAACAACATAACTCAACATCTAATGGGCACATATTTAGTGCACTTTTGGAATGACAAAATTTACATAAAAGGCAGAGAATTCAATAACAAAGAAACAACAATTATGAAACCGGGAATACCACTAATACAAATAACTCCAAAATTAGCCGAGCGACTACAAATCCTATCCTTAAAAGCATTAGAAACTCTCCATATTAAAAATACAAAGCATCTAAACGAATTGGCAACGCATTCTACGGCTAATCGCATAGCCATATTCACCCTTATTTGCATCATAATCATCATCATTTTTACTACAAAATTCTTTTGTCGACCAAAAGAAAAAGTTATTCTACAAATACAAGAAAAAGCTCCACAAAAATTAAATAACACAATACCGACGAAAACAATATCACAGCCCAAAAAGATCTATCCGGAATTTAACAATATTCCATATTTTTAACAAAAAAAAAAAAAAAAAAAAAAAAAAAACTGCTCGAGGACTAGCAGGATTTTGAGGAGGGAGAGTTAACTACAGTTAATACAAAACAATATAAACAGCTTACTAATCAATAAATAATAAAATCTAATAACAATAAATACGAAACAATATTTAACCAGAATTGCCTAAATAGTAAATAACAAAATATTTAACAAGAATTGCAACATTGTTCAGTTCAATAATCTAAACATCCGCTCAAACGTCGCAAATGCCACCAACAGCGTCCGTTGTTTGTCTTGCGTGCGCACTTTCGGCCCTTGACGACAAATTGCTTACTTTGCAGATCATGGTCAGTTCAAACCAGATCTGCAGAGCTCTGCCGCGTCGCTGCCTGACACCCACAGCTAGCTTAGGGAATTCTAAAAACCCTTCTGTTCAGTCACAAATTGGAGTTGAATAAAACCACAACGAAATAAAGTTTCTGAGTTTTTAATTAAACAGGAAATTAATTTGTATACTATGCCAGATTTTTATATATATATATGTATATACATATATAACCCGAAAATTAGAAGAAGAAAACAAACAAGAATTTCTCCTTTGTAAATAAACAACCAAAAAAACAAAATAAACCTTTTATAAAATTTTAAACTCACAATTCATTTAGCTAGTTTCAAGCTAGGTGTACCTCGCATACACCTCACTGAATGTTGTCCAAATTGAATCCACAAAATCCACAAACACATCCACAGAACAAAAAGCTGTGCGGGTACTGGCAAAAGCAAAACAAATACACAAAACAAGAGAGCCCCATGTTGTGTCCAAGCTGAAGTCTCTCTCTCTCTCTCATTCGCAGTGTGTGTGTGCGTTGGCTGTCAATGGCGGATGCTGCAAATGCCCTTGCCACAGCGACAACGTCGACGACGACGTCAACGAAAGCGATCCTCATTTGTATTCCAGACGCGCGCCGAGCTGAGAGCGCAGTTCCGAATGCTAACGAGAATCCTCGCCAGGCACGGCCCACGATGATGATGAAAGTGGGTGTTGTTGTGTGTGCCAGAGTGTGTGCCCCGACTGTGTATGTGTGTGTGTTTGGGTCGATAAAGAGGAAGCCAAAAAACAAACTTAAAGTTGCCTGAACTTTAAGTTCAACCTCAGAGATTTCTTCTTTCACTTTCCAACCGGGCTAATTACACGTAACACTCATTGCCACACCCACATTGACTTGCAGCCCTCTGTTTACAGTTACTTGTCACATTCTCTGCCGGCCATTTTGTCTTTTCATATTTAACAGCGACTGCGCAGTTTACCACAGTGAGTGCAAATTGAAAATCAAAGTGAAAAAGAAGATCTGCACTTAACCATGGAGGGCAGTGCTCTCTCTACTCTCTTCACTGCTGTGCACCAGGGTCAGGTCAAAACAATAGTCAGCTGTTTCATGTACACAAACACACACACAGGCACAGGCACACACGCACACCAAGACATTGGCATGCAGAGCCAGGCAGCAGCGTCTAGCGGAACTGGTTGCCCGTAATTCAAATGCAAAACTCGTGCGAAATTTTGTTGCTGCTGCTGCCGTCGCTGCTGCTCGGTCTCTGCCTCAGTCGTCCTTGCTGCATCCTTTCGATGACGTCATCAGACACAGTCGCAGTCGGCAGTCGGCCGTCGTCGATTTGTAATTCAAAATTTGTTTTCGAATACATTTTCCACTTCGACATTCACACGGACGCGCTGGCAGAATTTCAAATTTGTTTACTTTGCCCGCCTGCCAATGTTGCGCTCTCTCTTTCTGGCAGTCTCTGGCATGCTCTCTTCCTCTCCCCTTCTCTCTCCCACTCTCTCTCTCACTTTCTATTGCTCTCTCGCTCGCTCTCTCTTGCTCTTTTTATGCATCTCACAGCCGTTAAAATTCAACAGCGCGCACAAATAAAAAATTCGCAAAAAAAGTATAAAACCAACGCAATACACACACACACACACACACAATACACACACACACACATAAGTGCGGGAGGCTGCAACTGCGTGTGTGTGTGTGTGTGTGTGGAAGGGCAAGGTTACGCGCACGCGACGACGACGACGACGACGATGACGACAACTCATAAACTAATTTATGATTATTACACGAGAGCTGATTTTTTATGCCCTCAGCGTATCGTGCAGTAACCCCCAATACCCACACACACACGCACACTCACACACATGTGTGTAGTGTCATTCCACTTTCCATTTCACTCGCAGACTCGCTGCGCATCTCCTCCAGGGACGCCTCCTTCATTGAGGTAGATCACGAAAAAGTTTTTATTACACAAAATTTACTTTTCTCCTTTTCTTTTTCTTTCTTTGACTCATTTGTTACTTCTTTCTTCTTGCTCTGCACACACATACACGCACACACACACACTTTTGTTTATTGTGCGATTTTATGAGCAGGCCATAATTTGTTGCTGTTAATATCGACAGCGCAGTCGACGCAGGCAGCGAGGCACCCCGACGTCGTCATTGGTTCTGACTTTGGCACAGCGCATCGAGACGGAGGCTCGTCTCGGGCTCATCAGTGATGCAGACGAGCATGTGACCCACTGATACTGAAAGTTTTTTATGCACTTGCAGCTTTGCTCTTGACCTTAGCCAATTTGCATGAGAGCAACAGAGAGTTGGAGAGGGAGGCAGACGGAGGAGTAGTAGAAATAGGGAGAGTAACTGTTGAATATTGGCAATGTAAGCAGAGATGGGAGTGGCATGTCAAGAGAAATAGCTGAGTAGGTGAATGCTTTGAGTTCAGCAAACAGCATTGTAATGAACCTATACGGCATATAGAGTTGAAATAAAACCGATCTAAACTAAAAACAAGTTTAAAGCTTTTTTAAACAAAACTCTACGTATAGTAAAAACAAGTAAGAAAGCTGAGGCAAATGTTTTTACAATTTAAATTAAATAACTATATTATTATTCGTTTATATTGGAGTAGATCGCTAGTTCCATAATAGTATATGAATATGAAAGGGGAAAATGGTCTATATGGAGGTCTATTAGAGGTTTAAATTTTGCACATTCTGTTATATGTTCCATTATCCAGCAACAACAAAATTTAATTGGTTCATATGTAATTTCTATGTTTAGCATAATTTGTGTTGCATACTTGCAGGCTTGATTATCTGTACACCCACTGAAATTAGTTGTTAAACATCTTCTATGTTTAAAATGCGTTTTCAATGAAACTTTAAATAATCATTTGCATAACGATAATAAATGTTATACCAAAAGAAACATTCTTGATTAAAGGATATTCTTTCAATTGGATTTATATCGATTACCAGAATCGGAAGCAGCCGTTCCCAAATGATAATACTATCTTAATCTTTGTGCAATAATAATACAGAATGTCACCAAACTTGGTTGTCCTATGTATATGTAACAGACTCTAAGATATAGGCTTCAATACAGACAGGCTCGGCAATATTGACTCCGTTGTTGATGCTGGTCAAAAATATATGCTTTGTGGACATTGCCACGCCTCCTTATGTCAGTTACATATATTTTCATTTAGTAGAAGTCTGGAATAACCTTCTAACCTATACTATATATACCAAAATATACCTTACAATCTCATTTCCCTGTAATATCCTTCTCATATCAATACCCTTTCCACTTGTCACAATCCTTTCCCATTCTCCCCTTCTCCTTCTCTGCGCCTCCTTTCTTGCAACTGTGCAACAGCATGGATAATCATATGCTTAACAGTGGCGACCTCTGGCGTGCAAACTTTGCTGCTCACTTATCACATGCTGCGCAATCAACGCGCTGCAATCGCAGCGAAACTTAACAAATTTCCTGACAAAGCGCCGCCTCAGTCGCAGTCGCAGTCACAGGCAGCGCCTGCTGCCACATCGATCATAATTTCCAACTGGCTGTGATTTGTACCAGCTCCTTGAACAATGTGCCAGAGACAAAGCAGGAGAGATATAGAGAAGAGAGAGGAGAGACAGAGAAGTGCGTGATAGAGTCAGTTGGCGTCGCAGTCGCAGCAGCAAAGCGGAAAATGTTAAAATA
Source organism: Zaprionus nigranus (assembly GCA_018903425.1). Taxonomy (NCBI): domain Eukaryota; kingdom Metazoa; phylum Arthropoda; class Insecta; order Diptera; family Drosophilidae; genus Zaprionus; species Zaprionus nigranus. Next base: position 24,382 of record JAEIGD010000287.1, read on the forward strand.
ACGCGCTAACTTGGTTACCAAGTTTGCGCATTTTTCACTCGACTCGCTGCCAGCTTCCAATACCTTCCCCCCTTCTATAACTCCCTTGCCCCCTTCTCTTGATTTGCACAGTTTTTCTTTGCCGCCTTCTTCTTTTGTGCAATGTGGGCAAAAGTTCGGCGATGTGCGCTGCCAGAGCGTTTATGCAAATGAGGTGCAAACGCATGCACACAGTAACAGGAGACAGACAGGAGCGGGGGAGGGGCGAGGAGCAGGGCAGGAGATGAGGGGAGAGAGCGTAGAACTGGCAGACAAACATGGCGGGAGACGCCTTCGGCAGGGACAGATAGACAAACAGGCAGACATTATCCTGTGTTGCTGCTCTGCATAACTTTCACTGACGTAGACGCAGTTGGAGCTGCAAAGAGAGGGGTGAGGAGGGAGTGGTGGAAAGAGGGGAAGAGGGGAAGAGGGAGGCAGGCAGACAGGGCGGCGTTTGCAGACGAAACTGTTTCTACGACAATGTGTGTGATTTGTGCGCCATTTTGAAGAGCTCCAAGGAGAGAGAAGATGCAGAAAGAAGATGATAAACCTTAAGAAGAGAGTTGGAACTTGAAGTAATCGGGGCAAGAAATAATGACAAGTTCTATTTATAGATAATATAACAATACAATTTACAGGGTATTACATGTCTTTTTATAATTGCTTAATAGTGCAAAGTTAATTAATAAAAATTAAATAAGTGAAACAGAATAAATAACAGCGAAGGATTAAACTTATCTGTGTCTCTATTTCTGAATTTTGAACATACTTTGTAATAGACATATCAAAGTACTTTATTTATATTTATATAAACGTTGGTTTATATGGTGTTTATAAGCTTACATTGTGTTATCGTTCTTTCTTCGTTCGTTTGATTTGAATAAACCCAAAGACACTCCAAAGTTTTCCAATGTTTTTTACGAATTAACGAACAAATATTGCGTTGTAGGAAAATCAAGTTCTTTTCTTGACCCTATAACTAAAGAAGACAAATATATAAACAGTTTATAAATTAAGTACATGTTTCACAGAGTATTTTATTAATAATTGCTCAATAATGCCAGCGTCATTCATAAATAAATCAAATCAGAGACAAGTGAAATATAATGCAAAGAAGATAGAGAGACATTAAAGGTATCGGTATATCTATTAAATAACGGCTCCGTTTATTTGTGAACTGTATGTTTTAAATACCCTGTAAAACATATATTTCACAAATAAACAGTCCTCTTTATAATCGTTCAAATATGTAACTCTTATTCAAATGGAAATCAAAGAGAAGACAAATGAAAAAGATTGCAAGGAAGGTATAAAGAAATCAAAGCAGAGTGAATTCAAATAGAGTGCAGTTCGAAGTTATTGCTCGATATATTAATAAAGTTGTATATATAAACTTAATGTTTTACAAGGTGTTGCAGGGCTCTTCATAACTCTCCAATAATGAAAACCAAATTCAAAAATAAATGAAAGGGAAAGGCAATAAAATAGAAAGAAAATTATGCAAAGGCAGTCAGACTAAAATACTAATGAGAGTTCAATTTAAACGTAGACTAAATGTTTCACAGGGTATTCTCTTTATAATTGCTCTTTAAAATGCCTGCCTAATTCATAAATAAATCGCATATAAAAACCTCAACTAATTTCAGTTATTGGCATAAAGTTTTAATCCGTTGTTGGAATCTGTTTTGTATTTCATTATACCATATTTTGCTCTGCTGTTGTCTGCACTTCCTCTCTCCCAGTCGCCCTCTTCTCCTCACCCATTCTCTCTACCTCTCTCTCCCTCTCTGTATGAAACTTTGTAATTATTTGGTGGCATTTCAAGCTGCCATCGCAAACAAATCAGCAAACGCCGCTGTCTATCAGAGGGTTCCCTCTCCCTTCCCTCCTCTTCCATCACCCACTCACTCTCTCTGTGTGTGTGTGTGTGTATCCAATTTGTGTCTGGCTGCATTCGCTCTCCCATATCAATTCATCATAAAATGAGATTTATGACAAAAACAAAGGCCTTATCGCAGACATAGTATTTATGTAGACAGGTTGCAACTAGCACCGGACTGGCCTGCCCCCTGCCTCTGCACCTGCCCCTGTCAGTTATCCCTCTCCTCCTCTCTGTGCCTGATAGACAGACACGCCATTTCGAATGACAACACACACACACACACAGAGAATGTCTTTAAAGACCTTGTGGCAAATCGATGAAGTTTAATTTGAATTTAAAGCATTCATGGGGCACATCACGCATACGCCGTGTGTGCCGAGCTTGTTTTTCAATCAGCAGCACATTTGGCAAATAAGCTTTAATTACGAAAATGGTTGCAAAAAATAACATGGCAATCAAATGGAAACGGGGAAATTGAATGTGCAAGGGGAGAGACGAGGAGGAGGGAAATGTATTAGAGGACATTGGGGATCGCATTTTGTTGTTGTTTTTTTTGTTGTTGTTGTTGTGTTCGCTGTACACCTCAATGCCAACTAGCAATTATTTATTATTTGGCGCTGCTTTGTTTCGCAGGGCAAACGTGCACAGCTCCCCAATGGCATGCACACACACACACACAAACACAGACACACACACGTATTAAGAGGGAAAAAAGGACAAAGAGAGCAATACGCATGCGTCTATTTCCTGTTGCTGTGGCAACCCCCACACTGACACACACGCACACGCACACACACACAGCAATTCACTCACTCACACACACACACACTCTCGCACAGCACACACACCTCTACACGCATTTGAATATTCACGCATACAATAAACTCAGCCAGGAAGCAGGGCAACTGGCACTGTGGGGCACCTTACCATGCAAATGCGCGACATTCCCCCGATGGCAGCTGCCTGCCTACCTACCCCCCTGACACCCCCCTCCATCTCTTATATGTTGTTTGTTATTTGTCGCTCCCAATGTGACTGTGTGTGTGTGTGTGTGTGTGTGCGTCCTTTCAACCCTCAAGCACGTTCGTCTGCCTGTCATGTTGTCGAGCCCCCCCAACTGCCTGCCCCTACTCCTACTTCTGCCCCTGCCCCTGCCCCTCACCAGTCACCTATAGGTATTTCGGACCATTGTGTGTGTGTGTGTGTGTGTTTGTTTTGGACACTGTCGCCAACTAACAATTTCTAACTGTTGGAAGGAGGAGCTGCAGCTACAGTTACCGCTCCTCCAACCCCCTTCACCTCCTGCTATTGCTGCTGTTGCGCTTAATCATCGATTAGTCTGAGAGAGATTTGCTCATTAAAGCAACAACAACAGCAGCAACAACTACAACAAGAGCTGAGCGAATTCGCATCGACGCACTTTATCGATTTGCCAAAAGTGCAGAGCGGTATAAAATGGCACAACATGCAAATAAGTTGCTAGATGGGCCAATTTCAGGGGCAGAGGGGGAAGAGGGTTTAGAGTGGGAGTTAGAGGTAGTGGTAGAGGGGTAAGGGGGGGAACAAAACAAATGGTTGAACTCAACACGCACGACTGCAAAAAGGGTTAAGATTGACGGCATTGCAGGCACACACACGCACACACACAGATACTCATACTTGTGTGTGTGTGCAGATTTGTATCTGCATATGTATATTCATAAGCATAGTGTGTGTGTGTGTCACGCATATGTGTGTATTTTTGCAAGGCAGTGAAGCAGTTTTAATGCTCTGCAAGGGGGGACGATTTAGAAGTAATCGAAGTTCACAGCGAGCAAAAGGCTTTTCTTACGAAATATGGAAATTTGAAATGCTAAGTAACTTAAAGTATACAGAGATATATCTCTGATATCTTAATGCCAAATGGAAAATAAATAAATCATTAAGTATTCAGATATATATATCTTAATGCTAAATGGAGGATACAGCTATTTCTTTTTCTCTATTCATGTATCTCTTTTTTTTTTTTTTATCAGATTATTAAAAAATATTCTATAGAGTTGATATACTTCTTTATATCTTTCACTCTTTCTATATTTTTCTCTCCCACTCTCTTGCTTCTTCAGATCTTTAAAGAATGTTTAACAGACTAATTCTACTTCTTTATCTCTTTCTATATCTCTCATTCTTTCCCCCTATAATATTTAAAGAATATTCTACGCAACTGATCTACTGCTTAATCTCTTTCAAGATCTCTACTTCTATCTCTCTTTCTCTTTCTCTTTCGCTGCCCCCTCTTACTCTTTCATTTCCCTCTCCCCGCCACTGTTCACTCTCCACTCACATTCAATCGTCAAGCATTCAAACATTATTCAAGTGGTTGCTGGGGGCCTGCAGTCGAACATAACCACAACACACAACACAACAGGACACACCGCACACACGCAACGCCCCCTACCACTCCCCTTTTTCCACCAACGCCCCTTTCCCCTTGTTACCTTGTGTTTCGTTATCAATAAAGCGAAATTTAGTTTTGATTTCGTGTTTGTTGTTGTTATTGAAATTCATTGAACCAATTTTAATATTTTATTTGCTGCAGCACGCACATAACATGGATGGACAGAGGGGAGAGGGGGAAGGAGGACAGCAGCAGAGCAGAGACAACTAACGACACGTAAAACCCTTTCATACACATCACTGTGTGTGCGTGTGTGTCTGGCTGAGTGTATGTTGCGTGCGTTCTACATGTGTGTGTGACTATTTCCTGTAGCCGCCATTGTCGTAGTTGCGTTGCGTTGTTCTTGTTGCTGTTGTTAATGTTGTTGTTGTCATAATAGCGCGTCTCTGTTTCTGTTGTTTCTTTTAGGCTTTGTTTTTTCCCACTGTTCTTGTTGTTGTTGTTGCTGCTGTTTTATTGCTGTTGCTGCTGTTCTTGTTGCTGTTGTTTTTGCGCATCGCAACAAAATTTGAATATTTTTCTTGCCGCCGCCGATGTCGCCCTGCAAATGGATTTTTTTCACAGATTTTCGTTGCCTTTTTCTACTCTGCAGCCACTGTGCAATGGTGAAAGCGGGTATATCAATTTGTTTGTCTATATGTAGCTGAAGATATAAATATATCTCAAAGATAATACGCTGTCTTATCTATGGTAGATGCAAAGGAATTGTATGGATACAATGGTATCATCTAGAGAAGTATTGTGTGGTATCAAAAGTATTTTATGGACACAAATGATATTGATAAATTCAATGGTATTTCCCAGAGAAGTATCTTGTAGTTGCAAAAGAATCTTAGAGGTGCAAAAATTATACAAACTTTATTTATTACAGAAAAAAATACTATAAATAATATGGTATCCTAAAGTTAGGTAGCAAAATATCATATGGATACAAAAGTATTTCATGAATAAAAAAAGTTTTCCATATATACAAAAGTATCTTATACATACAACAGTAGCTTATAGGTTCAGAAGTCTATTAACGATGAAAAAAATGAATTGTATAGATACAAAAGTATCTTGAAGATACCCAGTCAATGAGCTCGATATCTTTTAAACCCTATCAATCTTTAATCTACCTTTTGTTGCCTTCACAAATTAATTACAGGGTATTTCGCAGTCGATTCTTATTCAATTTGCTTCTCCTGTTGTTTTTGTTATTTCATTTTTTTTGTCTGCTCTCTCTCTCTCTTGGCATGCGTGTGTGTGTGTGTGTTTGTATCGCCTTTCGCTTTGTTCGCTCGCTTATGATACCGTTATGATGTATTTTATTGCCACAACAAAACCAAAGCAAAGCACAAACTCGACGCAACGCAACGTAATGGCACGCCCCCAAACCGCCTTATATAGAGTCGCGTCCTCAACCCGCCCCCTCCCCAACCTCTGCCCCGCCCAGAACGGAAACCGGCGACATTGTAAATTTTCTGTTCCCTCGTTTCGTTCTCCTTCTTTTTTTTTGCCTTTTTTGGCTGTTGGTCCCCGCCATTATAGATATGTATTCCGATTCATTCATTTTTTTCCAGGCACAAGCTAAAGCCTTTCGTAACCGTCGTTGTTGTTGTTGTCTTTGTGCTTTGATTTAATGTTGATAACAATAACAAGAGTCAACAGAAAATATAACCCAAAACTTTGCCAGAAAGGAAAAAAAAAACAAAGAAGCAAAAGAAAACTTTGACGCATTCTGTTGCCTGGGAAAAGAACAGTGAAGGTCGAGGGGAGTATTGGAGGGAGGGGGGTAGAAGGGGTTGACTTTTTATAGTTTGTCCTGATTCATTTTGATGGCCCCAATAAGCGTGCTTAATGAGCTACTCGAGTGGGTCGCTCCAGAAGTACTAAAAGTCTTGTCTAACTGCAGAGTTACATGGATTAGGGAAGAGTATATTGATTTTATTCTAGAGTACACTGCAAAAAAGAGGCACAAAAACAGGTTCACAAAATTTAAGATAGAGTTGAAAACTACAAAAATCATTATTTATTTAAACTTAAGTCTAATTGGTAAGTATTTCTTAAATGTTTCATAGTAGAAGTTAAACAGAAAACTGTAACTTCACTTGAAAATATATTATTTTCAACATTTTTGAAAGGGCTGGAAGTTGATGAAAATTAATTTAGAATATCTAGAATAAAGTTGTGGACAGGAAAATCATATTTAATATATTATAATTATATAAATACTACTATAATATTCTAAGTGTTTCTTGAAAGAAGTTAATAAGAACGCAAAAACTTCTTTGGAGTAACTTCCATTTTAACGCCTTTCTAATACAGTGCATGGAATGGAACAGAAAATAAGTCTAGAATATTTTAAATTATCCAGTATTTCTATGTATTTCTCAAATTCTTCTTTGCATCAGAATGCATTTATAGGGTATTTGTTTATTCAACCTTTTCTTTAAACATCTCACTACACTTTGTATATAAGAAGTATAAAAAATATATCTTTAATATGTATAATATATCTAATTTTTATAATATTATTCTAACAATTATTAATTATAATATATCTCATTTGTATAATATTATTCTTATTATTTCTTAAGAAGAATTCAATTAAAACTCAAGAGCTTTAGAGTATCTTCGATTTCGTCATTTCCTCCCACCTTTTTATACCCTTCGACCATTGAAAATGGTCAAAAAAGGGTATACTAACTTTGTGCAAAATGCAAATGTATGTAACAGGCAGAAGGAGGCGTGGCAGACCCCACAAAGTATATATATTCTTGCTCAGGATCACTAGCCGAGTCGATTGAGCCATGTCTGTCTGTCTGTCCGTCTGTCCGTCTGTCCGTCTGTCCGTCTGTCCGTCTGTCCGTCTGTCCGTCTGTCCGTCTGTCCGTCTGTATGAACGCACAGATCTCAGCTATTATAAAAGCTAGAGTTACCAAATTTGGCAGGAAGACTCCTGTGTGGATCAAGCAGATCAAGTTTATTTCAAATGTTAGGTGCCACGCCCACCGCCCCCACAAATCATAATTTAATTTTTGAACTTAATTTGTAAGCGCTCAGCTATTATAAAGGCTAGAGTTACCAAATTTGGCAGGAAGACTCCTGTGTGGATCAAGCAGATCAAGTTTATTTCAAATGTTAGGTGCCACGCCCACCGCCCCCACAAATCATAATTTAATTTTTGAACTCAATTTGTAAGCGCTGTTTAAAAGATAGAACTTTCTGACTTAACATATACTAAGCTTAATGAAATATCTACGTAGTCTCCAAATTTCAGTCCGATCGGACAATAAACACAAAAGTTATTTAAGAAAGTATGAGCATAAAACCAAGTGCGTCAGCTAACAAGGGAGGCGGGCGAGCGCGTAGCATGAGCGCCATCTGTCGGGATTAATTTCAAAGCATGTGCATATGCATATGTGTATGAATTTAAGAAATTAAACTACACGGGAACATACTAGGTCGAAGGGTATCCCACTGTCGCGTGTTGCGCGACTGTTGCTTTTCTTACTGGTTCTACCTTAACTCAACATCTAAGAATTATACCGTAATTTCCACGTGCGTGTTTTTCTATTAGGCCAAATTAATTCACTTTGTAGCCGTAATAATTCAGCTTTTTTATTTATTGGACAATATTAAGTAATGAATGTTGAGGTCTTCGTTCTCAGACACGCAAATTTCTGTCGCTCACTTTGTTTAATTTACTAAACTGAGCTGTGGAGCTGAAGCAGGAGCAGCCTTAAGGAGCGGGGCTTCTGCACAACAGTTACCTCCCACACCCACCCACTCACACAGTCCCGCCCCCTTTACGGCCTTCTCTGCTGCTTCTGCTGTTGCGCCCGTTGCAGTTTTGTCTCGCCTCGCCGCGAGACTCATTTGTTTTTGTGTGTGCTGCAATCGGCAGACAATGCGTAAGGATATTCCAGCAAGGATATGCGAGACAGTCGAGAGACACACACACACACACACAAACACACACACATTTAAAATTATGCAAATTTTATTACGCAAACAACTCTGCGTGGCGTCAGCAGAGGCAGTGGCAGAGGCAGAGACAGAGCACAGGAAGCATGTTTTACAGACAACTCGGACACAAAAAGGACCTTTCCACACTGGCGTCGAGTGCAGTGCGCATTGTGCAGGACGAGGCTGCCTTTAAATGAAGAGCAAAGCTTTCATTATGGCAACAATGTTGAAATTATTGAGCAGACGACCCCCGACCCCAAGCAGGCAACAAGAAGAAGAGGCAGCAACAGCAGCAGCAGCAGTGCAGCAAAGAACATCCTGAGATCCTGGCGCCTTGTGCAGCCCCAGACAAACCAACAACTTCACACAAAATGCACTTTGGTCTAGGCAGGAGAAGGAGAAGAGACAGGAGAAGGGGAAGAAATAAAAGGAGGAGTAGAAAGAGGAGGGGAAGGTGCGGGAGGAGCTGCCCGGCATCGGAGCGTAAAAATCGGCAAGGCGGCATTTTGTGCTCGAGTGAAAAATTGTTCAACTGCTCGGTGCACGGCACGGAAATGCGCGCCTATAAGAAGAGACGGAGACGTAGACGTAGAGGGGCCGGACTCTGCCGGGCCTGGCCTGGCCTGGCCGAGCAGAGCTACGTAAACGACGACGACGACACTCCTAACCCAAATCGCTTAGCAAGCGCGCCAAACAGTTTACACTTTGCGAATGGGCCAAAACACAAGCAGCTGCAGCAAGAGCAGCAGCAGCAAAGGCAGCAACAGCAGCAGCAAGAGAAGCAGCAACAGCAGCACTCGCAGCAGAGCTAAGCAGCTGTGCACAAATGCCGGCACTGGCGCCATCTATCGGCAGTTGGCTGATGATAGCAGCCATTTTGTTTCGCTCTATCTCGCTCACATGCATGGCACGCGCATAACTGCATCTCGCTCCTTCCAGTCACCTGCTCACTGCGACTGCGTCGCTCTGGCAACGCCCACTCTCAGAGCGCAGCGTCTGCGCGTTGCCATACGTCGTAGCTGAGCGCACTGCGACGCTCCGCCCTCCAAACGAGGCGAGAAAAGAGACACACAGACACTACGGAACACCTGCGCTCTCACACACACTCCCAGTCAGATGTTTCCAGTGCTAGAGAAAGAGAGAGAGAGAAAGAGAGAAAGAGAGCGCAGTCAGTGCAGGGAAGGCTAGGGCATGATTTTCAGGCGCTCTTGGCGAAGCTTTTTCTTCAATTTGAAAATGATTTGAATTGTGCGCCAAATGTGCTTAAAAATATTCTCAATATTTATATATATGTATTGATATTTGTTTATGTTTGTTAATATTTATTTATATTGATTTATTTTTATTTATATCTATTTATATTTGTTTATATTTATTTGTATTTATTTTCAATCAATTTTTGTATTAGATACTTATATATATTTTGGCTTATTGTCATTTATTTTAATTATTTTTTATTTGCTTTTGATTATTTTCATTGATTTTTATTTTTTATATTTATTTGAATTAATTTGCATTTATTTATACTATTTTTTGCAAACTTTTTGCGATTTTTATTTATAATTTTGATTTGTTTTAATTTATTTTCATATATTGTAATTAAAGGTTATTTAATTTCAATTAATCTCATTTGTTATTACATTTATTCTTGGTAATTTATTTAAATTATTGCTAATAATTAATAATTTATTTATTTTATTTCATTTTTTTATTAGCTATTCATTTTATATTCTGTTTATTTCTTCTCTCATTATTTCTATTTTTTTTTTTTGATTTTCCAATAGTTTGTATTTAGTATTATTATTATTATTATTATTATTTTTATATTTCTAAATTATTTTATTTATATATTAAAATATTTCTTTATTTCCTTCTTTTATATTTTTTTACTACTTTAGATCTTTGTGTCCTTATTTCTTACTAAATTTTTTGTTTTTTTGGGGGGGGGTTTAAAAAAAATTTGTTTTTTTGTGTTGTTCGGGGGGGGGGGGGGGTGGGGGGGGGGGGGGGGGGGGCCGCCCCCCCCCCCAAAAAAATATTTTTTTTGTTTAGGGTTGGGGGGGGGGGGGGGGGTTTGGTTTTTTCGGTCGTTCGGTCGCTCGGTCGCTCGGTCGCTCGGTCGGCCTGTCTCCCCGGCCGCCTGTCGGGGGGGGGCCCCCCCCCCCCCAAAAAAAAAAAAGGGGGAGCAAAAAATTTTTTGTCAAAAAAAAAAAATTTTTTTTTTTTCCCAAGTTTTTTAAAATTTTTTCCCCCCCCCCCCCCCCCCCCTCCAACCCAAAAAAAAAATCTAAAACCCCCAAAAATTTCCCCCCAACCAAAAAATTTATATTATATAAAAAAAATTTATTGCCACGGGCGTTATGTGAAAATTTCATTAAAATCGGACTATAAATAAGTGAGATATGATACTAATTACTAACATACATGTATATAATAATTAGGCGGACCTAATTTACGCAAGCACCGAAGTTCAAATCTAGCGTCAGACACACAGCATTTTATTAAACTTTTTATTTGCATTGTATGGGAACAGAATTGGTTCACAATGCAGCTTTGCCGATGCGCGAAGAAATGAGGCAATGGCCGAGTGGTTAGAGTGGCGGACGGCTGCGCGAGAGTGCGTGCGTTCAACTCCCGGTTGAGGCGGGTGCGAATTTTCGTTTATTAATTATTTCTTATTTTGTTTTTTTATTTTTTTTTATTCTAATAAACTAAAAGAAAAGTTACAGTCAAAAAAAATTAAAATCAAGAAGAAACAACTGTAATGAAATTTGGTACGCGCTAGAAGTGCATACCCATACCCATTGCCCACGGTATACTATGATAATCCATGGCCTTATACAGTCAGCTCCCCTGACTGTAGCGTTTGTATTTTTTGATTTGTTTCTTTATTTATTTATTTCCTTATTTATTTATTTCTTTCTTCTTTTATTTCGTTATTTCCTTTTTTTATATTTATTTCTTTATTTTTTATTTCTCATTATTTATTTCTTCTGTTTATTATATCGTTATTTATTCTTTCTTTACATATTCGTTTATTTATTTATTTTGTTATTTATTTGTTTATTTTTTTCTTATATTATGTTATTATGTATTATTATTTATATATATTATTTACTTATTTATCTGTTATAAATCTTATTACACTCAATATGCCGGCTGCCTGACAAGTGTTGCTTAATTACATAAACAAACATCAGCTCATTATACCCTGCATAAAAAGTGTAACGATCTCTCGATTAGCATGTGACTGATGTTGCTGTTGTTGTTGGTGTTGCCATGCTTAGCAAACACTTTGCATGCCCATTAAAATTATCTAAGCATAACTGGGGAGCGCGTTGATCAGCTGTTTATTAGCACGCTCTCTTCTATGGAGGTGCTGCCTCTTCCATTGTCGATCACTGGCGCTCACCAATACCAAGAGAACTTGTGAGTGTTGTATGCAAATTGCTGGCTTGCTCTCTATGCTTTGCTCTCTCTGTCCCACTCCCTCTCCCCATCTCACACTTTCCTTCTCACTCTTTGCTTATTATTCATTTATTTGTTTGTTTTAATTTAATGCCTTTTAGCGCGCAAAGTTTTTGCTCGCTGTGTGCGATTAACATAAAAATGCATCAAGGCGACTTTTACTTTCAAGGTGATCGAGTAACCGAAGACAACAACAACACTAAGAAGGAGAACAACAACAACAAAGTGCCAGTCATGGGAGCTACCCTTTAATTAAAAAACCGTAGAGCGGAGCACAGCAGGACGCAGCAGTCTCGGGCAGGTGCTGAGTCCTTTTCCCCGCGTTCGAGCTATCAATAAACTATTTAGAGGTCCTTCTGCTGATGCTTATCACTAAGGTGAGCTGCCGTAACCGACAATGGTCGTCTCAGCCGTCTTCAGGTCCCGGGGATCCGTTACATTTTCAATTTGGTCGCGTTACATGCTAATGACACGCTGCTAACAGCGCTGCCGACGTCGTGAACTTGACCGTGGCTATCAGCGTTGAGAGATCTCTTACTCTATCTCTCCCTCCCTCTCTCCCTCTCCTTCACTGTCTCCCTTTCTATCTCTTTGTCAGCTTTTGCACTGGTCGCAGACGGGCAATTTTCGGAGTGCTCTAAGCGTGGACTCGTCCATTAATAATGCTGCCCGTCGCGACGGGGCAACAACAACAGCAGCAGTTTCGCTCCAGTGAACCTGCGAGGAGGAGGCCCACTGCATTTTCGGGCTTTAGTTCACGCTCCGATCCGGTTATGATACGCTCGAGAAGGCCCTCTGCTGCTGCTCAGCGCAGCGTGCCGTGCATTCCATTGCAAGTGCCCAGCTAATGGATAGAGCTGTAGAGCTGTAGAAGACTGACTGAAGAATGGAGGATGGAGAATGGGGCAGCGAGACCGGGAGAATGCGATAAGCAAAGTTGTCCAATTAGAAATGCGATTTGTGCTAATCCCCCGAGACATGCGAACAGTTTCCCAACTGCTTGGCGAAAGTCACCCAGATAAGCTCGACAGCTTCAGCTTCAGCTCCCTCTCCGGCTCCAGTTCCAGTTCCAACTGATTCTCTAATAAATTCCAGTCAGAGTCGCTGTTCCAGCTGCTCTTCTCGGAATGAACGGCGCGGATCATCACTCAAACACGAACTCAACTGTCAACTCTAACAGTTCCAGACGTGACTGTGAATGTGACTTTGTATGTATCTTTATGTGTGTGTGTATGTGTGGTTGCCTGCCAAAATATGTTGGTAACTTCAAACGCACCCACAGCAGCAGCAGCAGCAACAGCAACAGCAGCAACCTAACCCTACCAGTTCACATTATAATCCAGCAGACATGTGTGAATTCGCGGCATTATCTTCAAGCCGAGATCTGTTTCAGCCCCCACAACAAAAGATCGCTCTTCATTCAGTTGCTCTCTGGCAAATGTTCCCACAGTCGATCAACATAAAATGAGATATGATGAGATATTTGACAGTTACGTGATTTCTTTCTCGGTTCGCTTCAGCTTTGCCTTTTATTTCATGTATTTTATTTATAATGCAATTTGCTGCTGCACCAACAACAACACTAATAACAACAACACAAACAAGTCCGTAACAAACTCCAAATCCGTCGTACTTCACGCCGCCAGATGGCGCTGCCTTAGTGAAGCCACAAACCCCCAAAAAGAGAAGAATGTTCCATGTTTAAGGACATGCGTGCTGGAGCTCCAACAGGATGTGAGCATAGTCGAGCAGCTCTATAGAGTATCCCTGCCACACTCAGTAGCCATTGGCAACTCTGCGGGGGCGGATGTTACGATGCGATTGACAAAAGGCAACGGAGGTTTTCAGGATGTTTTTGAATTGAAAATAAGATTCATAATGAATTGTTTGCATTTATATTGCATTATACATGCAAGTTCTTATTGCTTCCAATCATTCCTATACTAGATATATATAATGTACCATTGAATAATATTGCATGTATTCATTTGACAGCTGGATGACTGTCGAACTTTTTGTTAGAGATATTTCGTTTTTTGACCGAATACAAATCAAATATGTTCATACATACATCAACTATTTAAACATCTAATAACTTTATATATAAATTGTCTGCATTTATAAAAATTTAGTTTGTTTTTCTATATTTTTCAGACTTTAAACGTATAAATGCATACTAATAATAATTTTTTCTTAATTTTCTTCAAATTAAAATAAAACTAATATTGAATTTGTTTCATTTACATTACATTATTACATTAAGTTTAGATAATTCTATATATATTACACACCTAAAATCAATATCAAATATATATAGTGTTATATATATAAATGCTGTGCAACTATTAATTTAAAAAAAAACATTGAATTATAGTATAACACTATAAATAATAATAAACTCTTTGATTTTTAGCCTGTAAATTATGAAATATATCTAATCCATTTATTCATATATGTATGTACATCCCTTTAAAATTCTGAAAATCGCAGCTTAAAGTTATTTAAAATGATATTTTTTTTCCCTTCCATAAATTCTTCAATTTCCCACGACAGGCCCCAAGAAATTAGCATAATGTTTTCAAAAGGAATAAACTAAACTAACAGTGTAGAACGCGACGTAGACGCAACATTTCCACAAATTTGCGTTAATTTTCTAAATATTTTCTAAAATTCTGAAATTGTGTTTGCGACGTAGATGATGACGATGGGGGCGTCAATGCCGGGGGCAGCCATGAAAGTTGCCACGTTCCAGCGTTCCAGCGAGGCAACTTTTCCCTCAGCTCCACAAAGCGAACGATGAAGTTGAATTTTATAATTTAAAATTATGAACTAAAATAATTTAATTTCTGTGCTGGCACGCAGAGAGCGATGACGATGTTGCCGCAGGCGAAATCAGTTGGGGGGAGTGGGCGGGGCAGGGCAGGGGGGCGTGGGCAGTCAGGAAACGCAGTGCATTATACGCAAAAGTTAGTTACACTGCACAACAAAAGCGCGTCGACTTAATAAATATGCATGAACATTGTGTGCACAAAAGAATGCAGTGCCTCCCTCTCTCCCCTCCCCCCACCCTCTTCCCCTGGGACTGAGGCTGCATCCATTTGACATCGCGTGCCGGCAAACAATTTTCCCGCCGCATTGGCCAATTCTGAAGGCACCTGCTGGCACCTGCTTCTACTGCTACTGCTGCTGCCCCTGCTACAGATAATAACAATAATTAAAGCGTGCAGCGACAAAGCAAATCTCAGATGCGAATGTCATGCAACAACAATCAAAGAAGAATCCATTTTGGACGACGACGCCCCACTTCCACTTCCGGCCACCATTATCACGTGTGTGACAAAGCGTGATGACTGCCCGTGAAGCTGCCCAGCCGGAGAGACTTTCGCCCGGAGATTGAGCATTGGGCACAGGCTTGTGCATTCGGAATGGGTCTGACACTGGGCCTGGGTCTGGCTCTGGCTGGGCCTGTGCTGACATTCGATTGTTATTCTCCAGGTCGGACTGCATCTGTTGTGTTTCCCATTGCGTGTAGTTCATTATGTGTTGTTGTAAGTGCTGCACTGAGAGAAAGGAGACGCAGAAAATAGTAGCTTTGTAATTTATTTGTCTATCAATTTACAAATTCCATTATTTATTGAATATTTTTATATACGAGTATTCATTTACTTATGTACATATATTGTACATTTTTTATTTATTTCCTTTTTATTGTTAACATATTTTTTCTAAAAGAGTTTATAATTTATTTTATTTATTTACTTTTGTATATATTTTATTAATTTAAAAATTTATTTAATTATATTTTAAAAAATAAATTTTTAAATAAATTCACTTTATTAATTTACATGTACTTTTATTTATTAATTCATTTATTTATTATTTAGGGTTTTTATTTATTTATTTTATCAAGTAATTAATTAATTTATTAAAATAAGTTTTTTCATTGATTTATTTCCTATATTTTTTTTCATTTATTTATTTTTTTTATATAATGATAAATTAATTTATTTATCCAATTTTTTTAATTTATTTATTCATTTATGAATATTTATTAATTAAATACAATTATTGATTAATAAAATTACATTTTTTATTGTTTATTTAAAACATTTTGTTCTTGTAATCTTTTTGACAATTAATTTATTTATTGATTTATTATTTTATGTATTTATTTACTTATGTATTTAATATTAGTATTTTATTTTATTTTTCAATATTAATTTATATATATATTCATATGTATGTATTTGAATATTTTTATAATTATTTATTTACTGTAACTATGAAAATCGACATAAATTTATAATGAAACATAAATAAAGTTACGCATATTAAAATATAAGTAAAATTTAAGAATAAACATTATTAATAAGGATGCATGTTAAGTAAATTAATCTAAAGAATTAAAATTAACTTCGAATTTTGGATTCTTAATAAATTTTGAAATTGAAACTTTGAAAACTCTGTAAAGTCAAATGAAATATAAAATATTTTTGTTATTTTCCTTTCCACAAATCAAAAAAACGTTAGTCATGTGAATAACTGTATGAAATCTTTCTTATTTATTATAAAGTTCCAAAAGTAAATCGTAAAAAATCACAAAAGATGCTGAGAATCAAGGACTTCATCAACCGCATTACGACGTTGTGGGACAATCCGCCCCTGATCGTGCCTGGTGGGTCCAAATGCGCCATTTGCTGTGACACGGCAAGCGAGGAGCAGCTTGATCTTCTGCCATGTGGACACCAGTTCCACAAGGACTGCATTGTACGCTGGCTGAACTGCAGCAATGTCTGCCCGCTCTGCCGACACCAGGTACATGTGAAGCCCACCTACTGCGCCTCCTCCACCCTGGACAATGATACGACGAGTGCCTATGCATCTGGACTTGAGAGCAGCCCGGCAAGGAACTGGCCACGCCCACGTCCACCGGTTGCCACGTATGTGGAACGAGAGAGACTTAATCAGACACTCTAGAAACAATCGCTGCAGTATTTATATTTAGTATTTTTAGTATTCTTCATTCTGTTTTTCTGTTTCTTGTTAAAAGTTACTGTTGAATATCGCTCAGTGTACGTGCAACGTGTTTATTTTGTACTTGATATGGCCAACAGCAACAAAAGTAACAACCAGAGAACAACAACAGCAACTCGGACAACATCCGCAGTCGCTGTCGCAGTCGCAGTCGTCGGTAGCGTCGCTGCCGCACTTGCCTGGCAACCATTGCAAATTTCTACATGGTCGCTCAACTGAAAATCTCAGTTGCAGTTTAATTTTTATTTTTTCGTTGCCTCCATTGTTGTTCTTGTTGCTGTAAATTGCAATTTCCCGTTGGTTAAGTTTTCGGTCTCTTTTTGTATTTTTGGTTATTTATTATTTTAATTATTTTATTT
This sequence comes from Zaprionus nigranus, assembly GCA_018903425.1. Lineage (NCBI taxonomy): Eukaryota > Metazoa > Arthropoda > Insecta > Diptera > Drosophilidae > Zaprionus > Zaprionus nigranus. The sequence goes on from JAEIGD010000287.1 coordinate 41,534, forward strand.
TAATTACACATCTTGTAATCAATGCAAAGCCCCCAAGGCATACAAATTATACGGATGAAGTGATAAATGTGATATTTGATATGCGAGGGAGCTCATTAAAATGTCGAGAGTTAATCGAGGAGCATACAGACAACTGCCATAAACACTCGCGCCTCGTTGCACATACATGTTAATTGCCAATTACTAATTAATAAATATTTTATATAATGGTAATGCATAAAAATCCTACAAGGAATGTAAATTTGATATTAACAATTCATTTATTCAGAGTAGGGCAGAATTTTGTAATATTATTATGACTATAACACTGTTATATGTTAATTATTATTATCATATTTCATAGTTCTTCGTTCTATATAATTTACTAATTTAATTTAATTTACTAAGTCACTAAATAAAGTTAAGAATCCATTTGAACTCTTAAAATAATGTAAATAATATAAATAGACGCAGACATTTGTATAATATAATATGTTAACTATTTAATTATTTGTACTATATCACTGTTCATCATTTACTAACTATATAATCAGTCCTTATCAATATGGATTATGAAAAGAATGTAAATTTGATATTATCGGCTCGTTTCTTCAGAGTACTTATGTGGAATCTTAATCACTCTGTAGTAGATTAAGTTTGTAATAATTGTATTTGTAAATACAACAAATACGTAACAATCGAACACAAGAGATATCAATAAATAATAGCACTTTTTGAGCAACTGCAAAGAAAGTAGGACATGTGTTTTCACCTAGCGGTTCCTAAAACTCTACGCCAGTAACATAATATCATAACTATATACATATAACTATATAATCTTTCGTTTTTTATTAATATTAATGATTTTATTACTACACAATATGTATCTAAGAATCCATGTGGATTATTAAAAGAATGTAAATCTGATATTAACAATTCATTTATTCGGATTATGAGAGATTATTGCGACTCTATATCACTGTTAACTACATACTCTTCGATTCGACATCACTTTTCATCATTTACTAACTATATAATCTATGCCTACTCCACCATGAAGTAAGGAATCTCTTTTTGTATCGCAGTGACTGTAAATAGTTTGTGAATATTCAAATACCACAACAAATCGTCTGGCTTTCAGTTGTCCCCAATTTGTGATGGTCAACAAAAGCCCCTTGGCCCTTAAATCAAATTACCAGTAAACAATGAAATTTCCTGTAGCGAGGTCACTCGGGTCTAAGGAATGCAAATTCCTTTCGCCAAGGCAAGGAGCGAGTGAATATCTTGAGGAACAGACGGAAGTTTGATTTGCTAATGAAGCGAAAGGATGTCCTGACTGCAAAGTTGTTCAGGCTTTTAACCAGCCCCAAATATATTGGCCAGAAAATCACATTTGATTTGTGGCCTGTCGTCGTCCTGTTCCTTCTGTCCTGGCATTGCATGTTTAGCATGCCGGGCACGTTTAGGATATCGCCAGGCGATGTAAGGTGCCTTTTGTTTGTCTTCCTCGTTGCTGACTTGTTGCACGTTGTTGCCTCAAGAGTGTCACACGACACTCAACATGTCCCCGGGAGGCATGTGATGTTTAAATTAAATTCGGGCAGCAATTGAGGATGACTCCGCTAATGGATGTGGTTATAGACACCCCTTATGATAATCAACAGTTTTCATTTCGCAACGACTTCGTTTGCCATTTCATTTGCATTGCCAGCTCATAACTTTTACACCCTCCTATTCCAGACTCTTCTAGGAATATTTACTTAACCATTTGACTCAATAATAAGCGCGATTGTTTATATGATGCTGCACCCCCTTCACCCCCCCTGCCTCTGCCACGCCTTGAATGCTTTTTATTAAATTGCAGAAGCGGCTGGCAAATTTATTGCAATTTTTTAACCGTGTTCCTCCAACGTCTTTGACGCTAACCTTCAAGCGTTACCATCGCCATTAGCCAAAAGCACCGCAACACCCACTTGCCGTGCCCCACCACCACCTCCAGCCCCTGCCCTCACTGCCACCTCCCTGCACAGTTCTCTGTCTGCTTTTGTTTTTGAAGTAGGCAACGTTGTGAAAGTGCAAGGCGAAAAAAGCGAGAAATAACATGGGGAACTTAAGTAAACATTAATTTACATAACTTCTGTGCAAATGACGACAACGGACGACGGTTCGCTCGCTCTCAAGAGCCGGAGGGAAGCACAAACCCGTATATAGTCTGTTTGTAGGTGTGTGTGTGTGGCAGCCGAAGCCAAAGCCGGATCTGAGTCCGGACGCGGGCGTCAGCGCTCTTGTAGCCCGGCGTTATTAAAAAATTTAAAGCATGTTTTGTGGCAGAGCGAAGAAGAGGGGCGAGGGGCAGGAGCCCCAGAGAAACATGGGCAATATGGCTCTGCTTAGTTGTCACCGCCCCAATGTGTGCCAGTCTGTATGTGTCTGTGTGTGTGTGTGTGATCGAGGGCGCACATAGCCAAGCAACGGTTCTTTTTCATATCCTTGTAGCAGCAACCGGCGATTGTGTCGGAGAAGTGCCAGCGTCTGTTTTCAATGTTGCCAGCGTCATTTCCTTTTGTAGCCACTTCCATGTAGCAATGGGAAAAACAAGAAGCGAGACAGAGATGGAAAGAGAAGGAGCGAGAAGCATAACTTGACTTGGGGGCAGCCAAACTGACTGCGCGAATGCGCTACCCAGCAAAAGGATCTTACTGTGGAAGTAAGCAAAGAAATGTCGAGGATAAAATATAAAATATATACATACAAATATGTATATAATTATGAATATATATGAATATAAATATGATAAATGAAAACCTATTTAATATATTTAAAATATAAAGTATTTAAATAAATTTAAATCTTTAAATAATCGTCAGATAAAATTTAATACAATTCAAGCCAAACCAGTTTTAAAAGAGTTCTATATTTCCCTTCCATCATCTGCCATCAATACCCACATCTGTCTATCATTTATTACTGATTCATTATTGATATCATATGCTATCATATCATATTATAATCCAAATTCATGACAATGCAAAGACAGCTCATCCTGCTGGCGCTACACAAGGAATTAATCAAGCGAGCTACAATGACAGCGCATATTATTTTCTTCTTCATGTCATTACTAGAGAGCGCCAAGCGGCACAACCCCCTCCAGTCCTACTTCCCCCAATCCCCTCCCCTGCCGCCAGCCAGTTGTGGCGCCACACCCTCGCGACGCTGCGCAGCTTAGCGAAATTGTTTGCGAAAATACAACACAATATTCAAGAATAATGATGACATTGTTGACTTCAGTACCCCATAAAAAAACAGAAGACCAGAACGGAAAAAAGAAAAAGAAACCCCACATAACCACAAGGACATCTTCCGCAGGATTAAACGCCCTAAACGCCCCGCTTTAGACACTGCAACGCCCTCCGACAAAGCGAGATAGAAAGAGTCAAGTCTGAGCGAGAACGAGACCATGAGAGAGAGGGGAAAAACCAAACACGATTACCATATTCTATGATATGCGGATATAGCCGGAACGCCTTAGACCTAGCCCGCTTGGCAAACAAACTTGCGAAATAGAAATTAAAATGAATTGAAGTTATGGCATTAGACAGTTTTCGGAATTATCACGTGACATGCAGGCGCACAACTTGCCCTAGCAGATCGAAATTTGCATTTAGAATATGCTGCATACTTTCGAGAGAGTCTGTCCCAGAGGGAACTTGACAGATACGGTCTGGAATTAGTGAATTAAATAATACATTAAATAATTAGGAGTATAATGAGTCTGGGAAACATTTAAATATGTTATTACTTAAGACAATTTATTGGTAATTCTTTTGCTGAACAGGAATAATTATAAATTTAATTTAAAATATACAAAGCCTCATGAACTGGGAGAATAACAAGTCTGGGAGACATATGAAAGGTTGTTGCTTGGGAAAATCTAATCTGTATCATAGAGATTCGGCAGACAATTAACTAAGGTATTTTCCAAGCTAAATTAGTGGTTGGTTTCATACTAATCAATAATACATTGTATATTTTTAAAGAGTATATAAATAGATTCAGGAATTGGGATCATAAGGAGTTTGGTAGACAATTACAAATATTTAGTAAGTATTGCCTAAGCTAAATCAAGAATATATGGCTAATAAATGGGAAGCAATGGGAAGATTTACTGAGACAATTAAATCACTTCCATGCCAAATTTGTTGTTACCTTGATGCAAATCGAGAATCTTTGTAGATTAAAGAGAATATTTTTAGAGGGTATTTTGTGATCAACTAGGATTTATTTTGCAGCTTTGCTAATGAGATAATTTAAGTTTCCATATATGTCTTATCTTAACATTAGGAGTAGGAGTTGGAATTCGCATGGCAATTGGATGAGTACTACGTGCTAAGCTAAATCTAAACTAATCTCAGCTGAGTTCTCTCTCCCTTCCACTCTTTCTTTCACTCTCTACCAGCTGAGCTCCTCGGGCAGTCCGCCCGGATACTCGCCCGTCAGGCAAGCAGTGCAGTAGCCCGCCTTGATGGGATTCACGTGAGTCTTGTTCATCTGCACCGCCTTCACGAGACCTTCCACACTGAGATAGGTCAGACTGTCCGCTCCCACATGGTCGGCCAGCTGTTGGGCATTCATCTTATTGGCCACGAGCTCCTCTCGCGTGGGAATGTTGATGCCCATGTAGCAGGGATACTGCAGCGGTGGGCTGGCAATGCGTATGTGTACCTCAGTGGCGCCAGCATCGCGCAGCAGCTTGATAATGGGACCGATGGTGTTGCCACGCACTATGGAATCATCGATGAGCACAATCCGTTTGCCCTCCACATTTTGCGCCAGTGCGCCGAACTTCTTGGCCACGCCCAGCTGGCGCAAACGATTCGAGGGCTGAATGAAGGTGCGTCCCACATAGCGATTCTTGCACAGCACCTCGCCAAAGGGCAGACCCGACTCCCGAGCATAGCCATGTGCCGCCGCTGTGCCTGACTCCGGCACGGAGCTCACCAGATCCGCATCCAGTGGAGATTCACGTGCCAACTGGCGGCCACACTGCAGCCTGGCTGAGTAGACCATTTGACCCTCGAACATGGAATCGCTGCGTGCAAAGTAGACGTACTCAAAGATGCAGAAGGCCATGCGCTTGTAGTCGGGACGCTCGACAATGTCCACGGTGCGGTAGCCATTGCGCGATAGCTCGATGATCTCTCCCGGCTCCACCTCACGCACATATCGTGCACCTATGGAGAGGAAGCCACAGCTCTCGCTGCTCACTACCCAACCCTCTGCAAGCTGATCCTCAATATTCGCATGTCCCGCATCGAAGGGCACGATCTTGCCCAGACACAACGGCCGATTGCCATAGGAATCTCGCACTGCGTAGATCTTGTCCTTGTGCATCACGACCAGGGAGTACGAGAGTGGAGCCAGCGTCATGAAGTGACGTATGCGTGCCGGCCAATTGGGTCCATCGTGCTCGGAGACATCTTCGGGTGCACAGCACAGAGACTGTGCGATCAGTTCACTGTCACTGTGTGTGGACAAGCCGACGCCACGTTCCAGCACCTCGCGGCGCAGTGACTCGCAGTTCACGAGCTCCCCCGTTGTGGGCAATGGCCAGTGCACCATGTGCCGTGTGCACCACAAAGGGCTGGCAGTTGACCACCTCGGAGGCAGCCGCTGTGGAGTAGCGTGTGTGCCCGATGCCCAGGTTGCCCTTGAGCTTGCGTATGGCCTCGTCATTGAAGATATTGTTGATCATGCCCATTCCTTTGTGCACGCTGAAGTTCTTCGAGCTCTTGCCCAGACTGGTCACAATGCCCGCCGACTCCTGGCCACGATGCTGCAGCGCCACCAGGCCCAGGCAGATCATCTGAGCAATGTCCAGCTGCAGGGGAATACAACGATATGAAACTGCATTAATATTAATAGCTCAACCTAGAGATGGAGATAGTAGAAACACGTTTCGGCGATCGGATCTCATGGCAACAGTCACTCTCAGCTGACAAACTGACGATTGATAATGGGTTGATCCCGTGATGTGTGCATATTTTCCTGTTATTTTCCATTTCATTACAAACACACAGCAACAACAACAACACACACTCGCTCACACACACACAAGATAACAGCGACGACATTAATACTGTAACTAAATATGGGCGATTACAACCGCAACTCGGGTTTGAGCTGCGATTCCATTGACGTCATAGCCCGGCGTTGGCCATAGCCCCACAATGGGGCGAGGGACACGGGGCACTGTCAGTTGATTAATGACCTAGTTGCGCCCAGTCGCCTCAGTCTGCATCAGCTGCAATCACCCGATGAGCTCGTTGATCACAGCGTTTACCTTAGCGAACTGACGAACTGATTAGAGCTAAATGTGTGGGGTATAAGTGCAAGCAGGGAATGATGCGTGCTCGAAAACAAACAAACATTTTTGCAAATTAATCAATAAACAATTCCAAAATAATAAAATTCGGCAATTCATCTTTTAAATACTTTTCTATAAGTAAATATAGTAGGTAAATTAAAAATGTTCGAAACTTCTTGAATTCCATGCGAATTATATTTTTTTCTCTTTATAATTCTGAGCAGTTCTTTGCAATTTATAAAGCCTCGTTTATAATTAGAAGAATGCTACAGTCAGACACGCCGTACAGTAATATACAATTTCCCCAATTTCGGAAGACCTTTTTTAGGCCATGGATTTTAAAAAAATTCATGGTCTATTGCGTTTGTCGGAACGGAAATGTGCGTAACAGGCAGAAGGAGGCATCTCCGACCCCATAAACTATATATATTCTGAATCAGTATCAGTAGCCGAGTCGATTGAGCCATGTCTGTCTGTCCGTCTGTCCGTCTGTCCGTCTGTCCGTCTGTCCGTCTGTCCGTCTGTCTGTATGAACACCTGGATCTCAGAAACTATAAGAGCTAGAGTCATCAAATTTTGTGACAACATACATATATATTGCAGTGTCTCAAAGTTTTTTTAAAATTTGGACACGCCCCTTCCCGCCTCTGTAAATCAGAAATAACTACTTAAAACCTACAATATTAACTCAACAACCAAAGTTATATATCATACATGACAAATACCTTGCCACGGGCGTTATGTGAAAATTTCATTAAAATCGGACTATAAATAAGTGAGATATGATACGAATTAAACTCACTTTGAACATACATGTATATAATAATTAGGCAGACCTAATTTACGCAAGCATACCGAAGTTCAAATCTAGCGTCAGACACACAGCATTTTATTAAACTTTTTATTTGCATTGTATGGGAACAGAATTGGTTCACAATGCAGCTTTGCCGATGCGCGAAGAAATGAGGCAATGGCCGAGTGGTTAGAGTGGCGGACGGCTGCGCGAGAGGCGTGCGTTCAACTCCCGGTTGAGGCGGGTGCGAATTTTCGTTTATTAATTATTTCTTATTTTGTTTTTTATATTTTTTTTATTCTAATAAACTAAAAGAAAAGTTACAGTCAAAAAAATTAAAATCAAGAAGAAACAACTGTAATGAAATTTGGTACGCGCTAGAAGTGCATACCTATACCTATTGCCTACGGTATACTATGATAATCCATGGCCTTATACAGTCAGCTCCTGACTGTAGCGTTTGTATTTTTATATGTTAACTTAAATAACTTTTGTGTTAATTATCCGATCTAATTTAATTTGCGAGATGCATGAATAGTGTTGATCTAACAATTTTTTTGAAGCATAAAGTTTTGTTTTGTATGATTTTCCTAATAATCACAAACTACCTTGTTTAATCGCCACAGTTACTGATCGTTATTCCGTTCTTCCTCATTCTTCCTGTTACATACTTTTGCACAAAGTTAGTATACTCGTTTTCAAACATTTTCAATAGTCGAAGAGTACAAAAATAGTCTATTATGCACTCACATTACACTCACAAATCTATTTTTCACATTACTAAAAAAAAGATTTTATTATTTTAGTTATTAGAAAAAAATTTAATTAACCAGTTTTGTATTTTTAAAGAACCTCTTTTAATTTAAATTAAATTTAATTGAGTTTAAAAATCTGTTATGCACCCTCACAGATCCTTTTTCACACCCTTTCAATATAAAATGTTATTTATATCGTTTCTAACATCCTGCCATATCACCCCTAACTGCCTAAAAATCGATCGCACGTTTTATTCGAAACTGCCCACAGTAACTCACCTGTGTTGGATAGTCCCCACAGGCAATGGCGCCGAACACACCACACTCGCATGTCATGCCTGTGACATCTTCGCCCTTTGCTTGCACCGATTTGTAGATCTTGTCGGGAAATATTTTCTTCGTTGCGACTGTTCCCGTATTTCTGCTGCAGCACGCTTCCATTTGTTCTATTAAAAGTGTTATTTTAATTATTAAATATTATATTATTCATATTTCAATACAATAAGAAATCAATTTTGCTGTTTCATATTCTTTTCTTACCACAAATTGCTTCACATTCACTTTGCGCCATTTTCACACGACTTTGATGATATTGCTCTATATATTGACTATATATTGTATGATCTATATTATGCTCTGCTTTTGTGGCTTCGTTCACTGCCCCCGAAATTGTTGATTGCACTTCGCACAAGTGTATGCAAGTTGAGACACGTTCAGACACGTTGCCACGAGATCAGCGGAATGAGTTTCAATTTCAGTTCCAGTTCCAGTTCTCTGCTTTCACGACTGCATTGATTGAATGCCAGGCGATTTATGAGTGTTCGAGTTACAAGCGCTGCTAATTAAAGCTTCAAAAATCTGACAACACGATCAGCCCAGTATACATATACAAATATATGTATATAGTATACATAATCGTGAGCTCTCACACATAAATAGCTGATGCTGATAACCGATTCGATTGCATTTGAAGCCGATGTGCGCGGAAGGTTCCACATACCCCAACCGCAGCAGCAGCACCAGATAATTCGATACGCTTTTCAGCAGCATCAGCACACAACAACATCAATCACAGCAACAACGTCATTGAAAAGAAGAACAACAACAACTATAATAATAATAAACAAATTGCTAGACCAACAACGATCACGTTTCTGTTGATAATGTGCCGAAAAATTCCGAAATTCGGTTAGTGTCCCCTGGATTCGCGCAGATAACGATCGGCTCGACAGATTCTGAGTAAGCCGCGACATATAGTGGAGGTATGTAAACATAGAAACATATGTTTGATGAGAGATTTCCATTCTTGCGTAGCTCCATTTCCCTTTGGCCTTATCACAATTGGAAAATGCGTTCATTGACGCATTGACGCATTCCAGTTAGACGCAACGATTTGCGTAAACAATCACAGTCGATTAAACATTGTTTTTCTTCGGCCTTTTAAATGGGCTGCATTATCACTGCGGATTCCATAGACCCCCAGTGAAGTCTACGCGACCAGATCGATAAGTCGTCAGAGCTAAATGTTGTCTCAGCATTATTTCTCAGCCCCAATCCCCACGATTACGAGCCGATGCGAAAGTTGTAAACAAAAACAAACGAAATACGTGGAAGAGATAACGACTACTGTATACTCTAGGAATAAGTTGATGATATAAGTATATTATAAGTATATATACAATAAGTGATATAGGAAGTAATCTACGTTCTTTAAATGAAAATCATTCTCAATATTTCGGAGGTAAAGATCAAAGATCGTCAATTATGATCAATAAGTAATACAATTGTTCTATCTATTTATTCTTGTTACTGTATAGTTAGGGTGTCAAAACTGTGAAAACATATCTACACCTAACAACCACCAATAATCCCCGATTCTCTCTCTCTCTCTACAACACTGATCTTCAGTCTAATTTCTACTCAGCAAGCTTTTAAAGCTTTCGTCGCTGTGCAAATTGGAATTCATTTATCACCAATTAAAGGTTTCCTATTCCGTCTATAATTAGCACGCGTGTTTACATCGGGATGCCTACAAACAACTTGTTTATAAAGTGTATCACCAAGGTGCTCGGCAACTTTGCCAGCGTGCCAGACAGATCGGGCTGATCGTGCGATCGTATAGCTGATTTTCAGCTGATGCAATACAGGCGACTGCAGCCATAAGTGACTGATGCCGAGGCTGCCGATCGGCAGATCTGATAGAGCCCTATAAAAATAGCAATATATAATGCCATATTATGACTAGTATGTTCAAGTACTAGACGTATAACAGTTGTCTTTATAGACAGACTAGGCCAGACATTGCATAAGATCAGCTGCCGTTGAGTGGGACTGCTTTTTGGGCTACTGACTGTGTGCATCTTATTATGGAGAGCTATTTGAAGTACGCATTACCTTCTTCTATTATCGGAGACAAACAGAGATGCCAATAAACAACAACAACAATAACAACAACGGGAACAGCAACAAAGCGCTAAGTTAGCAAACAAACAGAGATAATGAGATGCCGCATAATGTGGAAATGAAAATGAACATCGAGGAGCGGACATTGAGAAGTGACCGGTGGCAAGTAACGGCATGGCGGGAGGGGCAAGAAAAATGACCAACCGAAAATAGGAATGGAAGGGGGAAGAGGGGAAGAATACCCCTGCAAATGTGTAACCACTTGAATTTCATTTGGCGAAAAGCTTTATCGAAAATTATGCGAGCGCTGGTGACTTTTGGCAAGTGGCAGCGCCGCGGGTGACGAAGGGAGGGGGGGATGTGGCACAACTGGCAACCCACAACGAACTCCCAACTAACTGCTTAGCAGCCTGATAAAAATCCAGCACACACAGCTAAGCAAACAGATAATAAAGCGCCAAATAATGCTCTGGAGCTGGAGAAAGAAATAGATAGATAGAGTGAGTGAAACAGGGGAAGGAGGCGAGGTGGAGCCGGAGTCGTGCGGATTTTTCGCATATGTGAACCCCCGCGAAGTCCAGTTCTGCTCGAGGATACGGCGCTGCTGCTGTGGTCTGTGTCCGGGCCTGGGCACGGCCAGCTCATGCATAATTCAGCAGAATTCTGAATGATTATTCTTTATGGGACTGTTTATTTCTTTTGACCATTTATTTCAAGTTGTGCGATGCGCTCTCTCTGCCTCCCCCTCCCCCTCTCTCTCTCTCTCACTCCCGTTCACTATCTCTTTTTTCGTCTTCTTCTTTTTTGTTCTTTTCATTATTTTTATACAGTTTCCAGTTGCTTGCGCTCGAAATGATTCCGAGTCGACGGTGACGCAAAAATCATCATCAAATGGTCCAGCCGTGTCCAGGGGCCAGTCGAGGCGGCACTTGCCATGCTGCTGCCATGTGCGTTGTCTATTGAACCAAAAACTTCGGACATTCGACCAACCACACATGACTGGCCCGCCCCCCCTACAAGCCACCACCACCAGCCCCTTCCTCATCACACTAGATAGAAACCAATCCGCATCCCTTTGTGGAAAGTGGCAACGCATCATTTGATTTTATTTTTATGTGCTCAAAGTGGCCAACAGAAAAAATAGAAAAAAAGAAGTAAATAAAAATATAAAAAATAAATTTTATTTGTTTTCCTCTGTCCGCAATTGAATAAAATGTTCCTCTAATGTAAGTCGAAAGGGCACTTTCTATATTGTTTTAGCGCAGATGGAAGAAGGTTCCGTTTCGATATTGGCATGAAAATAACTTCATTATGGGAAAGGGGAGACTGGTAAGTTTTAAGTGAGCACATTGCAGTTAAAGTTCTGTGGGAATATAAATTGAAATGATTATTTAAGGATTTTTTTCTTAACAACATGAATATTTATTAGTTTAACTCAAATTGGGGGGACCAAAACCATGTAATTTGTGCCTTGTACCTTTTCTTGCTTTGCAAGTCATTCAAAGTAGAGCTGTAAAAATCTAGATAGTGTCATGTAACGAAATTTTCTGATTTCAATAGTCTGAGCCATCGATAATATCGATGAAATGACCAAATATGTTAGAAATAAAATATAAAAATGTAATTGAACAGATGTATATAATACTTATCTATGTATGGTTTATTTACATATATAGTATTATAAATACGAACTTTAAGTGAATATTAACAATTATTTATATATAATATCAACCCAATTAGCCCTGAAAAGAAGCAGATATCAATATTTGGCAGTTACACCCTTAACTAGAGGTGCAGAAACATCGATGTTTGCTAAAGGTTTCATATGAAACATCGATTTTAAGCAATGTTAAATCGCTGTTTCTGCATCTCTACCCTTAACCCAGCGCGATAAATTGGATGCAATTTCAAATAAATTATATTTCCACGTTCAGTTTTTTGAGCAATGGTGTAATATTTAAATTTTCAGAAAATTCTCTAGAGCTGCTTATTAACTAGCGGAGTTTTAATTAGACAAACAAACAGGTGTATTAAATTTAATTTAAATTAGTACCGGCGTACCAATATTAACGAAAGTCGAAAAACAATCATTAGTTCTTTTCGCTCGCCCCCATCGATATTATCAATACTATCAACAATAGTTTTACAGCTCTAATTTAAAGTGAACTATCAATTAATAAAATATATAAATATCGTTGGTTCAAACGATGTTACACCATTTAACAATTACTCTCCTATTCCTACAGTTCTCATTAGAAATGGCTCAATCAGCAAAGACACTAAAGAAGTTTGGGATCCCCACTTCAGCTATTCTTCTACTTCCCTCTTCCATCTTTCGGGCCAACTTTAATTACAGTCGGGAATCAAATATAGCATAGTATAACCCTCAGATCCAATCAATGTGAATTTCAATTAAAACTAATTGAAAGCGCCAAGAACTTTGCCTGCGCTAAGCAAACAACTGAAGAACTTTGATGGGGCACCCCGTCAATATTGAAGGGGCACCATCTTGAATTGTTCCTACCTCCCTGCCTCCCTGACTGACTGCCTGACTGTGTGGCTGTCTGTTGTCCTTATCCGCGGCAGGACAGTTCGTTTGGCAACGTTTTTAATTCGTTTACGTTTATTATTTATTCCGCGGCTGAGAAGACAAAAAACCATCGACTTTCACGATTCCTTCTTCTTCTCCGGGTCCGGCAATCGTTTGCCTAAATTGCTGCCCACTGTTTGCTGTTGTTGTTGTTGCTGTTGTTGTTTCTGTTTTCGTATTTGTCTTTGGCTTTCTTTATATACCATTTGCATATACACACTATATAGTATTCTATATAGAGAGCTCGTCGCTCAAAATTTTCATTTATTTTTGTTTTTTTCCTTCGCTTCTTTGCTGAGAGATTTGCATAACGAAGCAGAGACGAGCCAGAGACAGCCAGAGGGGAGCAGAGACAGCCAGAGGATTCTGCCTACCTCCTACCCCGCCCATTGTCCGACCAGTGGGTGTGTGTCCTGCTTTGGCAACTTTTAAGTTATCTTCAAAAAATGAATTTACTTTGCCCACTCGCCTTTGTATGCCAGTGCCGTGCCACGCCCTCAGCGCCCACACGGCGAGCTCTAATTAATTTCCCAATACTGTTGAATATCCCACAAAGCCACACAGATTCATATCTGTCCCAGCCACTTTAAGATGTAGCCCCGAAATTCGTGTTAAAGCGCCACCGTGCATAGGTAATGAGAGGCCCCTCAAGATCGCTTCCCGATTCTGATTGATGTGTGTCAATGCTAGAGAACGTGCCGTGCCCCCTTCCCCAGGTGCCTCAGTCCCAGCTGTTGAAACCTTTCTAAAGCTAAACCCAACTACAAGCGCGTAAAATCTAAATGGCTTTCAATTTGTGGCACATTAAGCGACTGGTAATTGATATACAAACAGAGAGACAGAGACAGAAATAAAGGGGAGCTGAGGCTGGGAAAGAGGAGAGATAGAGACACCCAGTGAAACTCGTCGCGCCGGCAAGTTAATTAAAATTTCAGAAACGTAAATTGAATTACCAACACAAATTGTAAGCGACTCCAGAGTCGTCTTGCCTCGCCACCAAATGCTCCAGTTACGCGTGAGAATTTCCAGCCATTCTCCTGACTGCCTCTTGACTGTGCATAAAATTTCAATTCCGAAACCGAAACTGAACCCGAATCGGATTCCGAATCGAAGAGGGTCGCAAACAGAGACCAGACAACAGGAAAGCAGCGACACATTCCCAAGGCGGCAGCCAATAATCATAAAATTTAATAAAGGTATTTCGCTTGACCGTTAACGCTAGTCAGTCACCCTCCCCCTGAACTGGAAGTACAACCAACGGCAACAGTGGGTTAATGTATGCAAAACGCATTCAAATTTTATGTATCGCCCGCAACGATCTCCGCTAGAGTCGCCATCCACCCGGCCACATACAGCAACAACATAATTCGCTCGCCTACCTTTCATGTGAGTTCATGTTCCACACTCTAGTTGTGGTGTCTGCCACAACTGCTCGACACAACTGGTGGCACTCTTAGAGTCTTGGAGTCTTGGTGAAGCGGCTGGCTATCTTGCACGCTCTATTGGCTTTTCGTTCGGAGCGTATCTCTATCTGTACGGCACTTAACGGACGCGGCCTTCTCCGCATGTAAATGGCATAGTTTGAGACACTTTGGGTCAACTAATGAGGGCGATTTTAAGACTCTCCCCGTCTGGCATGAGAATGAGCTGCCAGCAGAGGCAGCAAAAGGTCTCTTGACTACAGTTTCTAAAGTTCTTTCACAAAAACAGAAACGGTATCTAAACGATATCTGATGTGGCTCAGGGGATCGCCGAATGGTTTCACAATATTTCAACTATTTTATTTGCACAAAATGAGAACAGTTACTTTGTTTGTTTTCATTAAAATTTGAGAGAGAATGGAGGCTTACAACTGACTAGGAACATGCACTTGTATTTTTATTGTATAAATTAATATATTATAATGGTAAATATGTTACATTACTATTATTGAAAAAGGGGAATCTGTATTGCGATCTAAAAGATCTTTTGAACCCGTGCTGAATTTTATTACCTGTTCAATGTTCCTTATGAATTCCAAGATTTTACCTAGATTAATTGGCCTTATCGTTTTAACTTCGAGAAGGTGTACTCCTAGTGTTGCAGTGTCGAGTGAGTTTGTTATGTGCTCTGTCTTTTCACCCCTCAATTTGTGGAATCTGCATGTCACATTGCTGACGATTCTATGTTTTCTTTGAATTCTTGGATGGTCTTTTGCATATTCAAGGCTCTGTTTCTATCATTGAATTCTCTGTACTCTCTATACTCTGCCGCCACTCTTGTATATATATTTGTGGCATATCTGCTTCCTCATTTTCCGATATATTATTGTGTACCAGTATGATTGTGTACCACCTTATCGTAGTATTAGGGTATGGTTCTTCTCTAGCATGTCGAGTTTAGTTCTGACCTGTGACCTTAGAATCAGTATGCCCACAGAATTTATTTCTTAAAAACAAAATTCATCAATCTTTCAAATGATAATAGGTATAATTATTATGCATGTCAAAAATATACGTTTAATCATTAATAAAATCATTTACAATTAAATTTATATCGATTTACAGGGACGAAAGTGAGCGCGGACAATTCTTTGTCACCTGATTTGATAGCCTGATAGATAGTATTTATAATCTCTGAGATCTAGGCTATCATATAGAGAGACAGTCAAACGAATGGTCTGACATAGCCAAATCGACTTGTCCGTTAATACTGCACAAGAATCTATATATTTTTTGGGGTTTAAGAGACTATAAGTAAACAATAAACTGAAGTTCTAAAACTAAATGCAAGCAAAGCGACATATTAAACTTAAACTATTTTTGTAAGGGCTTAGATCTATGAGAAAAAAATCTCGCATATGTTTAAAGTGTTTGCCTGCGGCTCTATTCGACTGCACTTCACAGACAATTGCACTTTATGAACCGCAAATCGCATCAATTACGCGATGAACTCAAAGCTGAGAAAGTTTTACAACTTTGCGAACAACTCGCCGCTTAAGTTTCGGGCAATAAATCAAATTTGCTTCAAGCCATAAAAAGGCCACACATTAGCACAACAAAAAGGACACTCCGCCCCCTTCTTAGACACATTCCTGCCCTCTCTCTCTCTCTCTTAACAAAGTGGAGTCGTAAATCTGAAAATCACTTGTCGCGGTATTCAAGTTGCTGATCAACTCAAAAGAGGCCGCATTAAATTTTACGCATTATTAGAAGAAGCCTGACAAAGGATAACAACGAAAAATTAGGCACATTTGCGGTTAAGCGGACAGGGATGTCAGCCAGTCAAAAAGGGAAGGGAAGTTAAGGGAAAGGTCCTTCGGGGTAGGGGAGAGTTTTCTCCCGTTCTCCGCATCATTCCACTTCATTGGCGGCTTTTGTAACATTTGTTTGTGACGTTAATTTATACAATAATCGTGACAAGGACCCAGAGACAGCACGAGGAATCTGTGGCCTCGCAATTGTGACTAAAGACTTAAATAGGCATTGCTGCTCGGCTCGACCATTGGCCGCTTGATTACTTAGCCTGCATACGCGACTGTCTGACGTCATTTTAATGGAATTTTAATGTATTTGTTTTGCAACACACACACACACAAACACATACACACATTTCTCTCACTTTGTCTCTGCGCTGCTTTTTAAAATTTATTCTAAATTATATTCATACAAACGTTAAAAAACTTCCACGCCAGAATTTACATAGCATGCAAGCTTGTGTGCAGGTGTGTGTGTGTGTATACTTTGCAGCACATGAATATTGAAAATGTGTGAGGCGCCTCTGCCAGGCGGGCAGGCTCCGTTCTGCAGCTCAACTTTCATTACGAAACGCATCTCGTATGAAAAGTTTTGCGGCTGAGTGACAAACGGGCAGCAGCCTGCCTGCCTGTCCTCCGCAGCCCCCAGCCGCGCCCAGAGACCGGTGTTAAAAGCCAGGGGTCTGCATATATTAATATCCCAAATGCGAACAGGCACAGGTATCTAAGCTTTGCCGGGGCAGAAAAAAACTGCAAAAAACATTAAAATTTTCATGAAAAATGTCATCAACAAAAGTTTCAAAATGCAAATAATTTGGATGCTGTCGTTGTTGTTGCTGTAGTTGTTGTGGCTGCTGAGTGCTCTCAAGGCAGACAAAGGCTCAGCAGACGACACACACACTCGCACTACACACACATTCGGTCTGTCAGGCACATGAGAAATATCATTTGATATGCTGAACAACTGCGTGAGAAATGGAAAAACGAAAGAAAAAAACGTAGCTCGCTTTTTTTGGGCTGCGCTTTGGCACACACATCACGAACCCATCAACAGCACATCGCACATCGCATTAGAATGCATTTAGAAACGCATTTATCATCACGTCGGGATTTGTATGTGGCAAACCGCATTGCAAATCCCCGCCAAATCCTCGCACAGCCTCGCCTCGGCTGATCGATTATGATTGATGTGCGAGATAAAAAAGAAACAGAGAGAAAGATTTGTGAAATGTACGCATATGATTCCAATTGCGAATCGTTGCAATTAAAATTCAAATAAATATATATTATACGCTGACTATAAAGAGAGAGGAGGGAGGGAGAGAGAGTGTGTGCTGTACGTGATTTCATTAGCAGCGAAATCAAAGCAAAAGCAGCGCAGAGCGCTGTCCACACTCGAGCTTGACTGGTGCTCCATTGCAGAAGCAGCGGGGGAACTGGCAACCTCCCTCGCTTTATCCTTATCCTTATCCTTATGGTCGCACTCAGCACTCTCAGCCTCAGCCTCTCCAATCTGCGCTCTCCATTCTCCACTTGGCTGCACTCAAGTGTCGCGACGTCGCCATTAAAACATTCGCCACGCGCACTTGGAAACATGGACACAAATTCCAAGTCAGAAACAGAAACAGCAGCAGCATCTCCCACACACACACACACTTACCAACACACCCACGGCGTATATAGTCAAGCGGGTACAACTGTTTTAAAAATGGCGTCTTAAGTCAGCCCCCCCAGCTGAGCTGGTAAGTCATTAACTCAGCTCAAGAGCTTTTATCTCGCCACTCGAGCGCATCTTGGCTTTGCAGCCCCTCCTTTCCCTACCCCTACTCGACTCTCTCTCTCCCACTCCTCCTCTGGCTGACTGTCATTGGCAGCGCCATTTTCGCCTCTGTCCTCTGTTAATTTCTAACGGGGCAATTACACGCAACTGATAAGCAAAGCAATTGCTCGAGATTAAAAAGCAAGCAGCAAGAACTTTTATAGCTCTCCCGTCGTGTCGCATCAGCTGAACGACTGACTGGAGCCGACCATAAAACTGATATAATTCCTCTTCCATTGTATTGCTCTAAAGTAATCAGATATTTATCTGAACAAGTTAGAAAACTGCAGTCGAGTGTTCTCGACATATATATACTCTGCCACATATCATATTTTATATTGCATACTGTCATGTGACGCCTATAAAAAACTGCACGCTCAGTAATATTACTTCTTGAATAACTTCTTTGTTAATTATACGTTCGTAACCAAATATTCAGAAAGCATTTTAAATGTAAAATTTGATGTGCACACCAAAACTTAACTCTGCAGCATCAAAGCTACGCCTGTAATTTGGTTATTGCCAATTTACGTGGGCGACAGAGAACAAAGCCAAATTCTAAAATGAACTTTATCTACGTGCAATAATAACACATATTGTTCTCAAATTTGGAACTCCTAGTTCTTATAATCTCTAAGTTTTAGGTGTTCATACAGACAAAGAAACCTATATCGACTCTGATGTTGATGTCGATCAAGTGTTAATCAAATTTGTGTGGCAACCTTTAGGAAACGGGTATACAAAGTGCTGTAGTTGCATTGTTGCAAATAATTGAAGAATGTTGTAGAAAATCAAAAATTAAACCTCATCACTCATTTTTATAGTTAGAACTGTCAGCAAAAATCAAAAATCGTTAGACACTGTAAGGCACTCAAAAAGCATATGATATAACTGCCATAAAAGAAAGAAACACTAAATAAAACTAAGAATTGATTGGCTTTCCCTCTTGCAAACTTTCCAAAATTAATTCCCAATAAACTCCATAACAATCCCTAATGAAATCTGTTGAAGTGCAATCAATATACAAGATTTCCAATTTCAAAATTCTGATTTCACTAATTTCAGCTAAGCAGAAACCATTGCTGAGTTGTCAGTAAATTTATGAGCCTTTTACGAGCACTATAAAAGCGATGTTAAACCGATGTCCGACATTAGCTTGTTCACATTGCTTAAATTGTGGAAAATGCGAGTGTGTGTGTGTTGAAATCTATTAACTAATTAAAAGTGGCAAAGGTCATAAAATCAAATGGCGCACACGCTGCACTGTGCACAGTGGGCCGATGATCAATTAATTTGCTGCGAAGGCGTCGCTGGACAAGCGTATCAATTATTTTAATGAGACTCAGACAGAGAAAGAGAGGGAGTGGGAGAGGGGAGGGTGACAGGGATGGTCACTGGCCAGTGGTCACATTATGATGCACCCCAAAGCAATTGACAGTTTATCAGTTTCGTGTCAGGGAACAGTCAGCCAAGGGTGGGAGGTTGTGCCATGTGCAATGAGGCGGGACGGACAAGGGGAAAGGGGCCCCTGTTGACCAGCTGTGTCGGCGATGCAATTTTAAACAATTTCAACAATTTGTTAGGCAATTTGCGGTTGACGCGTCGCACACGACAAAACAACAAAAACAAGAACAATAAATTAGTTCGATTTTACAGAGAATGCGAGGGTGAAACGCCCCCGCAAGAACAATAGAAATCAGTTGACATTGTGTTAACACTAATGGACACAGATTGATCAGGGGGACTCGCTCATATGCGAGCGAATTCGACTAATCAGATTTTAATTGCTCATTAAATAAGTGCGAAATGTGAAGCTGAAAAACCAAAATTAAACTAGAAACCTCAACTTGAGTCTGTAAACTTTGCTGTCTATCGAAAGGTAGAGGGAAAGAGGAAGGGGCAAAGTGTGGCAGCCACAAGAATTAATGCAGTTCTTGCTTGATTTGCATAATCGCTGTTAACTCAACTCTTGACAAAACGAAATCCACACACAAATCGGCACAATGCAAAGGCCCGAAAACTCTCACGCGGTTAGGGTAGGGGCACTCATGCAATTGACACACATCATTTCACGCACTGACGCCTTTCAATAAACCAAATTTATCACAAGCGCACAATCTGCCTAAGCCGTCAAGCCCAAACAGTAGTCGAGAGTCAACAGTTTTCAAAAACCTTTAGCATATTGAGCTACGGGACACGGGATACGGGGAAGGAAAACACACGCGCCCAAACAGATACAAGTGTAATCAGTCAAGCGTTTTGTCGTCAGCCACACAGTGACATCACCATCACCATCATCCTCTGAGTACTGCCTGCCAAAGGACCTTGTCGGGCATCATCTGCATATCAAAAACCCAAGCGCAGAGAAAGAGAGAGAACGGGAAAAAAATAAACCATGGCGTACCCCAATTTCGTGCCGCGGACAAAAAGGGTTGCTGATTAGAGCCTGTTCGAGGTCTCTGAACCATGAATGAACGAGCTGAAATGGTTCGGTTTGCGGTTAGGGTACGCTCGTTTATCAAGCCATCACAAGGTGCGACGATGATGAACCACCCACCCACCTATGGCACCACCGCACCCGATTTTCATCTGTGCTGCAATCCGTTGCGAAATTATCCACACTAATTTCAGCCGCCAGGCTGGTTTACTGTGAATCACGACGTGTTTTGTTGATGTTTTTAATTAATTTTCGTCGGGGGATTGACAGCTCACTTTGGGCAACCGAAATGGGTCGGCAACAAAGTCTGGTCTGGGTCTGGTCTGGCACTGGCTCTGGCTGAGGGAACGGGCTTTACATCTTTTATTTTTTGATATGATAAACATGTTCAGGTGTTGATTTCTGATCCCTTATTAATTTGTCAATCTCAAGTCGTGCGCGTTGAAGATAAAAATAAAATCGGATTGGTTATCTGACGATTTTTTACAGAAATTCTTATTAGCTCAGTATGCAAATTAAAAGTGATGTATTTGTTTGATGTGGATGTATTTGTTTGTGGGAAATAAAACGTAATCTATGATTTAAATATATGTAAATAAGTAAACAGTATAAATTTATTCATTGCCTTGAGATTTAAATCTGCTAATGTATTTATTTTAGGAATAAAGATATTTAAATGAATATGCATTTAGTTTGTCTAGATATTTAGATTGTTGAAAAAACTATTATTAATATTGCTGATACATAAAACACGCTTCGGTCTTTATGTTTGAACATATATTCAATAGTTTTATATATTTAAACTAGCAACACCAGCAAGAAAAGATAGGCAAGAAAGAGTGTGACCTGAACTCCCTATTGACATAAAATATTAAATCGATTAATGATAATGATATTTTTGTACTATAGTTGAATAGTGGAATTCCAACAAAGAATATCTCTTACTGGCATAACCTTTTATTATTTATAAATGTAAATATCTTTGTAATAACTACTTAATCATTATCTCTATATTTATAAATTAGTTCTTGGTATACGAGGTGTGTTCAAAAAGTATCGCGAATTTTGAATTTTCGCGGGTTACGTAGTTTTATTTTGTTTCAAGTGTATAGTATTTTTTGTTTGGTTGTGAGAGGCGTAAAGGTTATAAATGTTTCGCGTTCTCGCCGATTTTGGTTTTTTCGGTCTTGGCTCACATGGGCTCTTCCATTGGGACGATTGGGGTTTGGTTTCGATATCATAACCATATACCCATGATTCGTCACCAGTAAATCCCTTTTTAGTGAATCTGGATTATTCAACAGCTCTTGAGCGATGATCATGCGACGGTTCTTTTGGTCAAAATTTAGCAATTTTGGAACAAATTTCGCTAAAATACGTTTCATGCCTAAAACGATAGTAAACATTTCATGGCACGAGCCAATATTCCGACATCCTCAGCAACTTCTCTGATAGTGATTTGATGATTTTCCAAAACAATTTTCTTCACTGCTTGAACGTTTTCATCAGTTGTTGACGTGCTTGGGCGTCCAGAGCGAGGCTTGTCATTGGTATCTTCTCGTCCATCTTGGAAGAGTTTGTACCACTTGTAAACATTGCTTTTACTAAGAACAGTTTCACCGTATGCCATTGTCAAAATTTCAAGTGTTTCGGAGCATTTTATTTTATTTTTTTTTTATGCAATTCGAAATTGATTTTAAAAAAAAATTCATGGTCTATTGTGTTTGTCGGAACGGAAATGTGCGTAACAGGCAGAAGGAGGCATCTCCGACCCCATAAACTATATATATTCTGAATCAGTAATAGTAGCCGAGTCGATTGGGCCATGTCTGTCTGTCCGTCTGTCTGTCTGTCTGTCTGTCTGTCTGTCTGTCTGTCGTCGTCTGTCTGTCGTGTATGAACACCTGGATCTCAGAAACTAAAAGAGCTAGAGTCATCAAATTTTGTGACAACATACGTATATATTGCAGGGTCTCAAAGTTTTTTTAAAATTTGGACACGCCCCTTCCCGCCTCTGTAAATCACTAATAACTATTTAAAACCTACAATATTAACTCAACAACCAAAGTTGTATATCTTACATGACAAATACCTTGCCACGGGCGTTATGTGAAAACTTCATTAAAATCGGACTATAAATAAGTGAGATATGATACGAATTAAACTCACTTTGAACATATGTATATACTTAAGACCTAATTTACGCAAGCATACCGAAGTTCAAATCTAGCGTCAGACACAGCATTTTATTAAACTTTTATTTGCATTGTATGGGAACAGAATTGGTTCACAATGCAGCTTTGCCAATGCGCGAAGAAATGAGGCAATGGCCGAGTGGTTAGAGTGGCGGGACGGCTGCGGAGAGAGTGCGTTCAACTCCCGGTTGAGGCCGGTGCGAGTTTTCATTTATTAATTATTTCTTATTTTTATTTATTTATTTTTTTTTTTATTCTAATAAACTAAAAAAAAAGTTAAGTCAAACAAATTAAAATCAAGAAGAAGCAAATGTAATTGAAAATTGGTACGCACTAGAAATGAATAGCTATGACCTATTACCTTTACATTATATTGTTATGATCAACCATGGCTTATAATAGTCAGCTCTCTTGATCAGCGTTTGTAGTTTTTGCTATTGTAGTTCAACGTATTTTCGCAAAATAAATATTCTCTATATAATTTGAATAACTTTATAAATATATGATAACTCCTATACTTCTAAGTCTGGTTATTTATATTTCTGTTCATAATCCATAGAGAAA
>JAEIGD010000267.1:10000-73993 GCA_018903425.1 Zaprionus nigranus
TCTGTCAACAACGAGTCTCTGCAGCCAATGACGCCAAACGTGCCCTCTACGTCATCTCCTGCCATAGTCTCGATACCTGTGTCTGCTTTACCCAGGGCTACAACCACTGATTCTTTATCAGTGGTGCCCAAGCCTCTTGTAGGGATTCCCCCGAGGAAGCAAATCTTTGTTTCCAGGCTTGCCCCCTGATCTCACATCTGATGATGTCATGGCTTATATTCAAGCTAAAATACAAGCCACTGAGATAAAGGTGGAAAAATTTAAGTTCTCTTATGAACAGGACATATCATCCTTTAACAGACACCCAGATGAATGCTTTACAGTCATATGGACAGGCAGATTTTTGACCAGCAGTCATATTATGGTTAAGAAGAATTCGAGAAAGAAAGAAAAAGAATCGGCAGCCGATTAGACTTACTTTGCCGAGACCAGACCACTGCCGCCTAATACGACGACGACAAAAAACTAAGTTCAGTGTCTTTCTTTCTCTTATCAAAATGTAACTTCTCTTTTTCTTGCCCCCCTACCAAAACGTTAGAGGCCTTAACAACCTAAGCTGTTATGCTGATTCTGTATCCTTTGATCACCACTTACTAATATTTACTGAAACTTGGTTGAAACCAGAAGTTGAAAGTTGCTCGATTTTCCCAGACACATACACCTGTTTTAGATGTGATCGTTTATCACGAACAGGAGGTGGTGTTCTAATAGCTGTAAAGTCAGACTTTTCTTCTGAATTAGATTCAATTGACCATAGTGAACTTTTAGAATTCGTATGTGCAAAAGTTAACACTGTATCAAAATTTCAATTTATATTACCTGTTTTTACATTCCCCCCTCATCTGATATTTCCGTCTACTTGGACCATCTTTCAGCTATTCAAAACTGTTGCATCTAAACTATCTGATAGAGATTATCTACTAGCTTTTGGTGATTTTAACTTACCAGAATGTTTTGGTCATCTCAATCCGGATATTCTGGCGCCCTCTATCTATAATTCTTTTTAAATGGCCTATATCAGAACTTTCTCTTTATTTCAAATTAATAATATTCCTAATTGTAGCGGTAAGAACTCTTGATTTAGTTTTCTCTTCTGATATACTTCTTAACACTATCTCCAGAATTCATCCCTTAGTACATCCTGAAGATCCCTACCGTCCTAAGTTTGACCATTTGTTCTAGCTCTGCCTACTCCAATGCAAATTGCATCTGTTCCTCGTAAAGTAAAATCACGTTGTTTCCCGTAAGACCGACTTTGAAAAACTTAATCATTTAATTTTAGAACATGATTGGTCATCACTGGTCATTCATGTTCTGACTTAAATACTTGCATCTCATTTTTTATTCCTCCATGAATTCATTTTTCGACCAATGTGTTCCTCTTGCTTTCCCAGTAAAGTCAAACAGCCCACCTTGGTTCTCTCGTAGAACTTATGAGTTTAAAAATTTGAAATCTCGGTATTTTAAATAATTTAAACTTACTCGTAAACCTTTTGACTTTTCAAGATATATTGCTGTTAGAGCAAACTTTATTGCTCTAAAAGCAAATTGTTACAACAGTATTTGAGTTGTTGTCGTTTACCAGTTCGCTAAGGACCCCCTAAGCAGTTTTACAACTTTGTCAACCTGAAACGTAGATCCAGTAGATTCCCCATCCTCGTTATTTTTCGGAGAAAATGAAGCAACCACTGATCAGGCCGCAGCCGATTTGTTTACACAGACTTTTCCAATCTACCTACTCAACTAATCCGTATAGTTCTTCCATACATCCTTACCCGTACCTATTAATAATTTTAACACTCTTTTTTGTCCTACTATTAACAAAACTTCTTAATACTTATTTGATCTGAAAATCTTTTAAACCTGTTTTTCTCTCCTGGCCCTGATGAAGTTCCAGGATGTGTTCCTAAACTTTTGTGCTATACTGACTTAAGTAAAGCATTTGATTCCGTAAATCATAATTTCTTGATTCATAAGTTAAATTTAATCGGTTTTCCACAAAAAGCTTATTTTGTGAATATCCGATATTATTTAGCTAACAGGTCTCAACGAGTTCTTTTTAAATACTGTCTATCAAAGCCAATCATAGTAACTTCTTGGTGTTCCTCAGGGCAGCCATCTTTGCCCCTTTTAACCTTATTATCAACGATCTTCCTTCAATACTTCTTCACTCTAATATCCTTATGTATGCTGATGAACGTGAAACTCTGTTTGACGTATAGTTATCCTACACTCAACTTTCTCCAAACAGATCTTGATTTGCTCTTTGCTTGGTGCAGGCATAATCTGCTGCATCTTAACTGTTTGGAAGTGCAAAGTTATGTCATTTTACAGAAGTAGCTATCACGTCTTCAACTATGCATTTGATTTAAACTTCCTTTCAAGAACAACCGAGGTAAACGATCTAGGTATTCTCTTTGATCATAGATTGAAATTTGATCGTCACATTGCGCAAATTGTCAATAAGGCATTTCGAGTACTTGGTTTCATAAAAGATGGGCCAAAGAATTTAGAGATCCTTATACGACAAAATTACTTTACACTTCTCTTGTTCGTCCAATTCTTGAATATGGTTCTTGCGTATGGTCGACCGCAATATAATATTCATTACAGTGGAGTCTGTTCAAAAGCAATTTTTCACTTTTCGCTTTGCGTAGTTTTAACTGGGTACCAGGTGTAGACTTGCCATCTTATTCTAGTAGAATGCTTCTTATTAACCTACCTTCTCTTACTAATCGTCGTATTATGTTAGGTGTTACGTTTCTTTTCAAACTAATTGTTTACGCCGAAACTCGCCGCCAAAAGTAGGCAGCATAGGCAGCGGCGTAAAAGTGCGAAAATATCCAAAGGGCTCTCGCGCTCTTTTTTCTACATATGTATTTATGTTAAGTTAGGCTTAAGTTAAACTACATCCTATGTACAAGTTAGTTGAAAAAATACAAGTGAAGTGAACGCCACGACGCCCCGCATTGTTTTCTTTTCGAATTGTTTTTCGCGTCGGTTTTCGGTCCTACAGCACCTTTTTCACCACAATCTACGATCCCCCAAGAAGGAAGACTTCATTGCCGCCGCCACAAACATTGGTCCTTCGAGCCGGATATATATATTGGATACATACGTCGCTGGATTTTCATCCCTCCCTCCCGCTCGAACCACGTCATCGGCATCTCGTCAGGATCCCCCAGATAAGTACTAAAATTTATACTTATTTTTATGCGGCAGAGGACTGTGTGTAATTGTTCCTTTGTGAAAAGAAATTTCTTTTACAATTTGTCCTAACCTCGCAATTAGCGTACCGGCATCTCTGTATGTATGTACATATGTTGCTGCATTAGTAAGCACATACCTACTTACAGACGACTGCCACCTTCGAAGTTTTCCATATATACATACATATATGTACGGAAACACGAATCACAAATTACACACAGTTTTATCCATCCGATTCTATTTAGAAACCTCTGCCACATATATGTATGTACCTTCTCCTACCATTTTCTAACGAACAAGGTACATACACTCTCCATTATAACTCCAAATTCCATGGTACTATATGTTTAACATACATATATTCATACTTACGTTGCCCATTAAAACACATTGCCAAGGTCCGAACCTCAAGTGGCAATTGTAATTCCAAATAATAAAAAAAAAAAATAACACTGAATTTCTTCCACATTTATTTATTTATTAATATAAACAGTCAGTTCTAAACAAGGCTGAAATTCCGTCGTAGAAGGAAATGTCAGTTTTCCTTTCAGAGCGATATCGCACATTAGAAGCGATAGAGGACGTACAACCTACTACAAGCGCACAGACTAGTCCCAAACCTGCTCGAAAGGAGCCTCCTACGAGGAAGGTCAACTCCTTTGAGACAAAGGTTGTAGGCAACCCACAAACCTGCAAACTTTGCTCAAGGAGAACCATCAATACGTCTGTGTCCGCGCTTTCTCCAAATGGCTGTTGATGAAAGGTCCAATTTCATCAAACAGCAGAAGTTGTGTCTGAACTGCTTCGCAAGAGGACATATCCTTAAAGATTGCACGAGTCAACATAATTGTTTTACGTGCAAGGGTCGCCACAATACACTCCTGCATCGTGGCACCCCTCCTACCGCGCCCTCTTCAGCAGATTCTGCACCAACTCCCAATTCGAATATACAGTCCACTCCTCCAACGACTAGTATTCAGAATTACTTCACGGCGAACACACAAGGTGTTCTTCTCGGCACTGCTCTTATAAATATTTGCCATTTGGGCTTAACATAAGGCACGTGCACTGATCGATCCTGGATCAGAGGCTACGTTCATTTCCGAACGGATGTTTAACATCATACAGCCCTCCTACCAAGCCGTGCAAGTTCAAGTAGCTGGCTTAAATCAAGCCATCTCAGCCAATCCACAAAAGTTGTGCCACTTCCACATTGGCTCCCCGCTCGTTCCCAGGTTACAGCTAAAAACTGAAGCCTTTGTTCTCCCCCAATTGGCAGGCAACCTTCTATCCTACACAATTTCAAAAGAACTTCTGAAGGACCTGCCAAACCTCCAACTCGCTGATCCGCACTTCTACCAGAGCTCTCCGATAGACGTGCTCCTAGGACCGATATTCTCCCATCTATCATGAAGAGTGGCTCTGTATCCAAGATTTGTGGAACCCTGCTCGGTCAAGAGACCATATTCGGCTGGGTCCTCACTGGACCAGTAGCCAAGTCAAATCCTACGACCATTTCGTCCTTTTCAACGAGGATCAAGATCAGCACAGAACAAAGGCTTGATGATCCTCTCACCAAGTTTCCGGTTGTGGAAGATCTACCAGCCAAGCTGGTAAAAGTTTTAAATTAGAGTGTGAAAACAATTTTTTTTGCACCACTTCCAAAGAGGGCAGATATGTCGTCACTCTCCCATTCAAAAATCCTGAAAATTTCGAATTAGGACATTCAAGGTCCATCGCACTCGCTCAGTTTCTCAGGAACGAATATCGTTTACAGAGGAACTTTCCTTTAAATGAGCAGTACGACTCCACTATTCAGGATTATTTAGATTTAGGCCATATGAGGCCTGTCTCTCCAGTGACGACTGCAACATTTTTATCTCCCTCATCATGCTGTTTTCAAACCTGAGAGCACCACTACGAAAGTTCGCATTGGTTTCAACGCCCCCAGTCCGTCCTCCAATGGGAAGAACTTGAAAGCAAAGACTCTAGGTATACGCTGGCAAGCGAATACGGACGAGTTCTCCTTTGCCCACCCTATATATATATATAAGTTATATATATATATCCAATTTATATATATTATATCCATATATATATACACATATAATATATATATTTTGTATCCACCTCCTTTCCAGATAAGTAAGATGGCACCACCCAAAGCGCAGACACCATCGAAGCCAAAAGGGGTGAACTCCTTTAGATGCCGCGTATGCAGAGGAGTCCACGCCCTGAAGAAGTGCCAGAGGTTCCTGCGTCTGGCTGCGGAGAAGCGTCTTCGGGCAGTTTTGATCAACAAATTCTGCCCGAACTCTGCCTTACACATGAACACTCTAATGGTTCATGTCCCAGTGGTGGCACCTGTCGCTCATGCCGGGAAGGCCACCATACGCTTCTCCATCTCCCAACCACCACTCCAGCCGAGACGCAGAACGCTGTCCCATCCACGCCGCCTCCTCCACCTCCAGAGTCCCTGGCGACAATCCCCTCGGTGGCAATCAGCATGCTGCCGACGGCCATCGTGAACCTGGACGTGGCCGGCAAAATTTTCGAGGTGCGTGTGCTGTTGGACGCTTGCAGTCCACACAGCCGCATGCCCACCTCATTGGCAAAAGCCTTTTGGCCTTTCCGCCGAAGACGGATTTTTTGCCGAGCCTTGTTCAGGTCAAGGGGTGTCGCCAGCATTCTCCATCCCAGTGACTCTGAAGATGGAGGAAGTTCAGATCAGGACTCCGGCTCAGAATGTCGGAAAGGAGCTCCAGACTCGATACCCGGGCATTACGGGCTGGCGGACAATCGGTGCCATGTGCCAAGCAGAGTCTCCATTGTTCTGGCGGCCGACGTCTATGGCGACGTAATCCTCCCAGGCCTTGTTCCGTCCCACGGTGGGCTGCCGTTGGCCCAGAACACTCTGTTTGGCTGGGTACTATCCGGTGTTTTCAAGACGTAGTCCGCCAGCGCCCCTCAAGCCCCTCCAGCGGCCTCCAAAAAGATTCCGGCCCCATCTATTTGCAATAGTATTGCAAGGGGGCGGAATGTTTACGCCGAAACTCGCCGCCAAAAAGTAGGCAGCATAGGCAGCGGCGTAAACAGTGCGAGAGTCACCAAGGGCTCTCGCGCTCTTTTATCCTACATATGTATTTATGTTAAGTTAGGCTTAAGTTAAACTACATCCTATGTACAAGAAGTTAGTTGAAAAATACAAGTGAAGTGAACGCCACGCGCCCCGCATTGTTTTTCTTTTCGAATTGTTTTCGCGTCGGTTTTTCGGTCCTACAGCACCTTTTTTTCACCACAATCTACGATCCCCCCAAGAAGGAAGACTTCATTGCCGCCGCCACAAACACTAATCAAGTACGACATTGATTCTCCTATTATGCTTAACCAAATTAATTTCTGTATTCCTTTTAGAGTAACTCGTAATTTTTTGCCACTTTCCTTGGACTTTTGTCATAATAATTATAGCTTGCATAATCCCTTTCGAGTTCTTTGTGCCGACTACAATAGACTGTTTAGAGTTTTCAATTCAGAGTCCTCCCTTAATTCGATCAAACTATCCTTTGTCTAAGTACGACATTGATTCTCCTATTATGCTTAACCAAATTAATTTCTGTATTCCTTTTAGAGTGACTCGTAATTTTTTGCCACTTTCCTTGGACTTTTGTCATAATAATTATAGCTTGCATAATCCCTTTCGAGTTCTCTGTGCCGACTACAATAGACTGTTTAGAGTTTTCAATTCAGAGTCCTCCCTTAATTCGATCAAACTATCCATTCTTAACTACTTAACACTTAACAACAATTAACACTAATCCATCGATCTGATTGGGCTTTACTGGGTTTTCCCCAATCCCTTTGCAACAAATGTTGGATCGGATTCTTTTTATTATCCCAGTTTAAATTTTAAATTTTAATCTTTAAATTTAATTTTAATTTAAATAAAATATAATATTAATAATATTTTTTACATTTCATTACTTAAATTTTATTGTTAACTCTTTACCCAGTCGACTGCCATTAGTTGACATTAAATAAATAAATAAATAACCTCTTCTATGTACACTCGTTTCTTCTAAAATCTCTTTATAGGAAACTAAATCAGTTTTAGAGTAATTCGTTGGATGGCTATGAAAAATTAGAGGGTATAAACCAAATGTAAGAGGCCATGTACTCCCGCTTGATAATATAATTTTTGTGTTTTTACTTCTACGTGTCTGTTGCCCAACTCTAGTTTTGATTTACACCCTGTTGGACCATAAACCTTATCCAAGAGATTATCATTTAAAAGTTTATTTATACTTAAATTAATATTCTCAGGTATTTGATCTTCATCACTTTCTTCACTTCAATTTCTTCTTCTTCTTGTTCTTCTTCTTGTTCTTCTTGTTCTTCTTCTTGTTCGTCTTTTTCTCCTTCTACATTATCACTTTTTTCATTTTCTATATATGATTGAGAATAGAAAATATCATTATCACTGCCGTCATCATCATCGACAGTTGAATTATCAATAGAAGATATTTATTATTTATTCTCTCATACTTTATTTTTTTAATTATTATCATTATTATGATATTATCATTTTTCGCTTGCTACAATTCAGAAAATTTTCTTTTCAGAATATTTCTAGTTTTTGTCAACTAATCTAATATTTTCCTATTCATTTCATTGAATTCAGATATCGATTTCTCTATGTTACTTCTTCAGTACTGTGGACAAATACTAAATGTCTAAAATATTTATAACAATTGAGTTTGTGGTTTTAAAAAAATTTAAACTTTTATTTTCTTCTTCTTAGTTATTGTTATCATTGATTACATTCTTAAATTTCATTAATTTTTGTTTAACAGTTTTATTTAATTCTAATACTATGTTATCATTACTTCCTTTGGTTATGGTGAAATGCTTGTCTTTTAGAACCTCAATTGTTTCATCTAACATATTTGCATACCATTCAGGCAAATACAAAATGTAGTCATCAAGTTCAAGGGCCAATGATTTTCCAATCCTGGTCTGCTTGCGTGTTGCTTTCACGATTAGGTAGCACACATCGATCTCCATCTTACTTTTGCTGAAGAGTGGCTTCGATGTCATCCCGTTGAACTCCTTGAGAGTATTTAAATATTCCTGGTTGGTAATTTTTTTTTCGTTGTTATTGTTGTTATTATTGTAGCTAGCGCTAACAGGTAGTTTATAGACAGCAATAGGTAACTGAGCTCAACAGGTAGCAAGTACCGGTTTTATATAGCCAGTGAGCGAATCCACTCTATGCTCGCTTGAGAACTCACACTCGCTCTATAAAATGAATCTTCACTAGAGCATGACGATGTATAGAGGGATAGAACATTCAACCCTCATATTCTTGATCCTACATTCTTTCATTTTATTTTACTGCACTGCAAAAAATGAATCTTCACTAGAGCATGACGATGTATAGAGGGGATAGAACATTCAACCCTCATATTCTTGATCCTACATTCTTTCATTTTATTTTACTGCACCCGCCCTATGCACGCTTGAGAACACACCCTCGCTCTTTCCCATGGATCTCCAGTAGAGCATGACGATGTAGAGAGAGGGACAGAACATTCAACCCTCATTTCATGTTCTCTGATTTGAAAGTTAGTAAAAAATGAAGTGAGAGATGCCCACAGTTGAATGTATTAAATTGTTTTTGTTCTCTAACATAGTTATAGTTAATATTTTTCCCCAAGTATTTCACAACTTCTTTTGGTGGTTGTAAATTTTCAAAACTATCAAAGTAGTGTATGCCCTTTCCGTTTTTATTATAAGCTACCCAATGTGTACCATCTGATGTTGAATCGTCCAACTTGACGATACCCGATTCACGAATCCATGGGGAACTTGGAAGTGAATAAACTTAAACATAAACTTTTCAATGTCAAAATTAGAAAGTGCTCTGTTGGATAGCTTATCTAGTAGTTTTTTTTCTTTTCCTACACCCCCTTTAAACGGATTAAGATATAATCCATAACCTTTTTTATAAGGTTTAAGAAACATACCATTTCCCACATGAATACTCTCCATTTTCTTATTATGTCGCTTACTCTCTTCCAACTGTTTTTTCCTGTGTTTGCATTGGTGATTGCTTTAGCAATTGCAGCACTACCAGAAGCAAGACTGCCTAGAGCAGTCAGCGTTGAGAGCAGTTAAAATGGGAACAAGTGGTTAAAAACCACAAATTTTTGGTCATTAATTACCCTAGGACCTTTTATGTTTTTTTTTTGACGTCCAATTGATTTTGTAATTGCTTTGCGTGTGACCCTAATTGCATTCATCAAGCCTAATGGCTTCTGTTCTTTTAATGCTCGAATAGCTGATTTGATAACATGTGAAACGTTTTTGTTTCGCAGTTTACAACGTCTTTTCTTATTGTTCTTATTATTTTTTTCCCTTCTTCCTTTTTCTCATACCCATTCCAAATTTCTTTTTGCTTTCATTATATTTGTAACAAAATATGCTGACGACTTTTCTCCTAAACTAGAGTCTTTTGCATTTACACGTTCACAAGCCCTGTATATGAACTCTTTATCAGCCTCAAGTCTTTATGTTGTGAATAAGCGATATCGTGTATTCTACAAGCCTCATCCAATTTATTTATTCCTCGATCGCCTCGTGCCAAACGTTTAGATAACTTTGTACCAGGACCACAAAAATTATAACCAGGTAGATGAGCTTCAAAAAGGTAGCCCATTAATTATTTTATTTATAATACCACCACCTCGCTTCAAGTTTGAATTATGACTGGAACAATTATAAAAGCGTTTGATGTTTAATCGATGAGCATTTCTCATTGAATGAAGTAGAGTGTGTGAGTGACAATACGTGTAATAAAACAAAAACAAGATATTTGTATTAG
This sequence comes from Zaprionus nigranus, assembly GCA_018903425.1. Taxonomy (NCBI): domain Eukaryota; kingdom Metazoa; phylum Arthropoda; class Insecta; order Diptera; family Drosophilidae; genus Zaprionus; species Zaprionus nigranus. The sequence goes on from JAEIGD010000267.1 coordinate 20,091, forward strand.
AAACATTGAGAGTGGTAATGACGGTCAATCACTGTCTCAAAAATTACCACGTCATAGCCCGCTCTTACATAATACAATAACAGCACATGTTGTTGGACCATCCAACTGTGGTAACTAAAAAAACTAATCTAATGCTCGGCTTAATCGAGAGCCCAAACGGTTTAAAATTTGAGAACATTTATCTATTTTCAAAGAGTTTGTATCAACCCAAGTACAAATATTTGGAAAAACTAGTGAAACCGATAAAAGGTATGGGGTACTATACTTTCTCGGAAAATGAAACAGTTTTACCACCCAACGAAGCTAAAAATAATTCAATTATGATTTTCGATGATGTTGCATGTGAAAAACAGAATAATATCCGTTCATATTTCTGCATGGGTCGTCATAACAATATTGATTAATTTTACTTATCGCAAACCTATACACATATCCCGAAACATCTTATTCGTGATAACGCAAATATCATAATAATGTTCAGACAAGATGATTTAAATATGCGACATATTTACCGAGACCATATTAATACAGATATGAGCTATGATTCATTTCTGAAAATATGTCAAAAGTGTTGGAAGGATAAATATGGGTTTCTGTTAATAAGCAAAGATAATGATATAGAATGATACTGAATGGTGAATACGAGTGTGCACTCATTGATTTTCACATGTATAATTCTATACTCAATGTCGATGACAGTAATAACTTAGTTCATATTGGTGATAAGATCATTGAAATTCCTATGGGGTCATATGACCTAGAAAATATTTATGATTATTTAAAAAACCAATAACTAGCAGATGGTCTTGATAACACATTCAGGATAGAAAGCAATAATAACACACTTAAAGTGCATATTACTACAAGCACACACACTATTTATTTTAATAAAAAAAGAATTGGAAATTTGTTTGGATTTAATAAGAGAATACTACAACCAAATAAAAAAATAACATATGTTTCTGATCAGCCTGTAAACATTTTTAAAATAAATACAATACGTTTGATGTGTAATATACTGAGTGGTACATATATTGATGGTGGTCAGGATCACGCGTTATATGAATTTGGTATTAATGTACCACCTGGCTATAAAATAAGTGTATACCCTAATAATCTCATTTATTTACCAGTCAAAACTAGAGAGATAAGAACTCCTTCTATACATATAACTGATCAAAACGGTAATTTAGTAAATTTGCGAGGTGAATAATTTACAATTCGTATTCATTTAAGACTAATACAATGATTGTATATAATAAAAGACCTGTCACTTACATTCCACAACCTACTTTCATTCGAAAAGTTAAACGAAGAGGTTCAAAGGGAAAAAACATTAAGTTAACATTAAAAAATAAATTGATTCTAAAATCATTGGGATACAAGCTTCGAGTTTAATAAAAAAAATATTAATATAGAGAAATCATGATGATGAATGAAGTATTAGCTGTTCGGGAAAAAACCTACTCTGACGAAAGTATATATGAAAAAAAAGACAAAGAATCTGTTTGCGCCGAAACTCGCCGCCTGAAAGTAGGCAGCATGTCGGCGTAAACAGTGCGAGAGTTACCGAGGGCTCTCGCGCTCTTTTATCCTACATTTTCATATTTATGTTAAGTTAGGCTTAAGTTAAACATCCTATGTACAAGATCAGTTGAAATATATAAGTGAAGTGAACTCCACGCGCCCCGAATTGTGTACTTTTTTTTCGACTTGTTTTCCCGTTGGTATAAATTCCACAGATATTTTTCACCTCAATCTACGATCCCCCAAGAAGGAAGATCCTACTGCCGCCACCACAAACATTGGTCCTTCGAGCCGGATATATTTTACATACACCACGTCGCTGGATTTTCATCCCCTCGCTCCGCTCGAACTACGTTCATCGGCATCTCGTCAGGATCCCCCCCAGATAAGTACTAAATTTTATACTTACTTTTATGCGGCAGAGGACTGTGTGTAATTGTTCCTTTGTGAAAAGAAAGATCTTTTCTAATTAAATTTAATTTAATTTACTCCCAACCTCGCAATTTGCGTCACCGGTATCTCTGTATTTATGTACATATGTTGCTGCATCAGTAAGCACATACTTACATACAGACGACTGCCACCATCGAAAGTTTTCCATACATATACTCGTATATGTACGGAAATACGAATCACCAATTACACACGGTTTATCCATCTAATTCTACTTACAAACCTCTGCCACATATATGTATGTACCTTCTCCTATGCTTTCCTTAAGAACAAAGGTACATACTCTCCAAACTACATATTACATACTTACGTTGCCCATTAAAATACATTGACAAGGTCCAAACCTCAAGCGGCAATTGTACCTCCTGTCCAAAATTTAATTCCAAATAAAAAATAACACTGCATTTCTTTCACATTTATTTATTTATTAATGTAAACATATAAAATACACACTACATACATTTTGCCGGCAGCAATATTTCGGCTGCACCGGCACAACACAGATACATATGTTCTTACAATTAAATATCTAACTAAAACACATAGACAGATTATATTACATCGTTTTATTACATTATTACATTATTTTATGAAACACTTAAATTAAACACTTAATATAATACAAAGAAATATTTTATAATTTCTTTGTTTACCTTTGTCAGTCTAGTGATCGCAGTTTGCCTTAGTGATCGCAGTTCGATCACAATCGACCGACCACCACTCTTTTACATTCACTCAGTGTTATCGTTCCAGGGCTGCACTAGCTCAAATTTTTAAAAATATTACTTGGTGGGCAACCGTGACTTTTAAAGTCACTTATATTTATTTATCGTCTTATTGTGCACTGTGTTGTGGTATTACAAAGCGCTGTAACCACTAAGCAATGAACACATAGAGACGTCAAACAGCCCTGGCGCAGTTTGAGAGTGATTTTGCGGTCCCAGTACCCCAGAGAAGAAGAAGAACAGAAGCAGACGTCAGCTGTTCGGGCTGAACGCTCGACCGGGGTACTGCACAGTGCATAGCATCAAAACTGCTTCAGTCGCACAACGATAGCGGAACGATAAGCATGCGCGTACTTCTTTGCGCTATGCGATCGTTTCAATGTGTGTGTTTATGTATGCACATGCTGGCGTGTGAATGTATGTGTGAATAGTGAAGTTTGGCAACTCATTATTGCATGGCCTGCGAGAAGTCAATTTTGTCTTTCAGCATCGAGACCAAGCAGCCTAAGAGACTTCGAGACTTCGCATGTGTGTGTGTGTGTGTGCATGTTGGCAAGGGAGTGCTTTGTTGTTGCCGAAGCAGTGGTAGGCACGCGCCCATTAATTGTTTTGTTTTGTTTGCTTGTTTGTCCTTTGTTTTGATTCATGTCGCGCATCTTCTAGCGTATTTGTTATTTATTTGCTGAATACCTTATTTCATATTAAATATTTTTTTATTGTTTTATTACTAGCAGAAAATTTACAATATACTAATTTTAATATCTATTATTTTTATTATTACTCCCCTTGAACATATAGAGAAACAAAATAAATCATTAAAATCAAATGAAATGCATTTTTATTTATTTCAGTAATTTTGTATTTATATAATGATACAAAAGCTAATTTTGAAACCTGTTAGCAGGTTGCAATTTACAACTTGTCTTATCAAATTATTTGTTTTGGTTTTGGGGTAGGTTTCGCTGCTGATATGCGTTTATGTATATGCGTGCATGCATGCACAAATGAGTGTGCGTGTATGTGCATATGCAGAGAACTTTGTTGTTGCCAAAGCAAGTGCTTTTGTTTTTGCTTTCGCCGCTCGAATTAGCTCCCGATTATAAAATGAATCGGTATCCAGGGAACACCACGGGGAGGCCATTGTAATAACAATGGGGTCATCAACTGATGACCTTCGAGTCGACTTGAGATATTTAAATGTGTTTCATTTAAATATCTCCATGTTCCCCACCTAACCTACACCTATCTACACCTATATAGCCAGCATTCTGACATATACAAATTTGTGTATGTACATACATTGCAACTCGCAGAAGGACTGAAGACAATAACAAGAAACCTTTCGGCAAGCCGAATGAACAAGGGCTATGTCGACTTCGTCTTTATGATTTTAAAATGTCTATTTTCCGCTTACTTTTTTGTTTATCAGCGCATAGTTTTTCTGACAGCCAAATCGTATTTTTTGCGGAGGAGGACTAGTATGAAGAAATGCAGAATATGGAGTCGGTGCTCATGACAATCATGCCGTTCACAGTACCAATCTGAGTACTTTTCAACGCTTTCTGCTTGCGCAATGCACTCATTTACAATTGTTTTCTTTATTTTCTTCACGTACGGATAATTCTGAAAACATTTGTGGAATATCCAGTAGTGCAATTTCATTAAATTAAAGATATCTTCTTGTGGAGCTTTTTAGTTTAAAAGTTGTTTTGGTTTTAAAGTTCTTATTGAACAAAAACAACTCCGACTCTTCGCAAATTGCAAGATCTTCCTTCAGATGTAGACTACATTGTTCACAATTATATTTATTTTGTGATTTAAATAGCACATACCCTGTGAAGTATCGCAATGCGTTTTCATTTGCGTAGCTCAGAGTTGGCTGAACTTCGTCAACCTGGGCTACGTCCATATCTGCATAATTATCTATGTTAAATTCAAAATTATCGCAATCTTTCTGATCTGGGTCATTCGCAATGTTTGCCAGTTCTTGCTTTGTTTCTTCTACAACATTTATTAGCAAGTCATCATCTGGCTCACAATTTTCAGTGCTTCTTTTTTGAAGTGATGATCTTCATTGACAACATCTTGGATATAATTGCGTTGAACTCGAAGAGCATGGGATTATAATTTGTACCACCTCTGCTTCTTATTAAATAAAATAAGTGCTCCAGAGCATCTTGATTAAGTCGCGACATTATTAGGAACTGGTAATCATTTTCAGTCCATACATCTTGTGCAAGCATCAATATTGAATTTATCGTATGAACTAATCCATCAATACAATAAACTTTGTTTGATTGAGGCTTACACTTCATTAAATAGTCCTTCATTTCAATCATATAGACTTCTATTTCGCTATTTTGTTTTAGTGCTGATTTGAATGGGTTTCGATCATATAAGTTGTTGCTGTTTAAGCAATCGAACAACTTATTAATTTTTTTCTACGAATTTGGCCGTAGAGATTGCAACATCTTCGCAATCTTTATATGTCCCATTCAAAATAAGGGTCTTTATTGCAGATGACACGGTGTGGCTAAATACTTGAGTTGCATATTTAACCTTCATTTTTTCAAATGAATTGGGGTGGATGTGCTTTCTTGTAAGCTTTGGGCATAATCTTGCCGAAGTGTTCATTGTATCAATTTCAAATAGTTTAACTATTATTTTCCATGACACTTTACCATCTGGCGTATCAATCATACTATTCATTAGAGTATTTCTAATTGATTTTATTAGGTGTGGAACATCATAAATTGTAAATTTTTTTATCATTTACAAGATAATATGGCGTTTCCAAATTAACTTCATTTTTGGCAAACGCTCCTCTGTTATTTGGGCCCTGATCGCAAACAATGGATCTAATATTTAGGCCACAGTTTTGGGCGACTGTAATATTTTTAATAATCGTCTCTTTAAGTTTTGAGGACGAGAGTGCAGTTGATGATCCAATATAGCTCAATACGAATTTCCAATTATCGTAGAGCCCACGAACCATAAAGACGCAAATCTGTTTGCATAAGTCCATGGTTTTTTCAAATCCGTCATCTGCAAACCCCTCCACTTCGTCATGGTGGGAACTATATTGGAGGCCTTTTCTTATTGATATTTCATCAAATACCAGAACGGCTTGTTTACTTTTATTGTCCATTTTTGAAAATATTGCTTTTAAATTATTAAGCACACTTTCATTAAACCCTGGTGTCAAATTTTTTATAGGTGCCCATCTCAGCAATGAAGACTTTGAAGGTAGATTAAAATGAAGAGTATCTCTCATAAAAGAGTAGGCCTTGGCAGAGTAAAAGTTTATACTTTGAGCAATAACTTTGTCTTCTTCTTTCCACGATTGCTTTTTTCTTATCAACATTTTGCAAAACGTGTTTGAACTTTCAGAAAGTCCATTTTTCTCATGTATATTGCTATCTTTTTTTTTGTTTAAAATATTTGACCTTCTTCAATCTTTCCCTTCGTGCAAGCACTTGTAAAATGTTCATCTTCTTTCTACAAACTCTTAGCTTTTTCTTTTCATCATTTAGTTTCTTTATAGCTGCCCAATATTTATTTCTATAAAATAATTCATTTTGCTCTTTTTTTAAGCAATTGGCGCAAAAGTCAATCTTAGTGTCAACGGACCTTTCTTGTCTCATTGACACGTCGTTTTCTGAATGATTTTCAATATCCATATATTCCACGCTTCTTTGAACATATTGCCTAGGTGCACTTTTCCAAAAAGGAATCTGTTCACATATTTCATCAGTAAACTCGTACATGTTAATGTTAGAGTTAACTGTCATATTCAAATTTAAAATTGGCTCCTCTACCAAACCCAGAGTCGGCATATCCCCTTTTTTTAGTTGTTTCAAACCTAAATACTTATATTCAAAATGTAAATTGCAAATAAATGCATTGTCAATATTGACATCACTTTGCAATTTGCATTTTGAGACCCCCAATTCACGTGCAATTAATTCTTTCGGAAACCTAAACAGACGGACAGGGGAAAGATCAGTGCTATCCCTATAGCAACGCCGGCAGGAACTAACTACACATTGTCTCCCAGAGCTCCTATAATGAAGGACTATTTAATGAAGTGTCAGCCTCAATCAAACAAAGTTTATTGTATTGATGGATTAGTTCATACGATAAATTCAATATTGATGCTTGCACAAGATGTATGGACTGAAAATGATTACCAGTTCCTAATAATGTCGCGACTTAATCAAGATGCTCTGGAGCACTTATTTTATTTAATAAGAAGCAGAGGTGGTACAAATTATAATCCCATGCTCTTCGAGTTCAACGCAATTATATCCAAGATGTTGTCAATGAAGATCATCACTTCAAAAAGAGCACTGGAAATTGTGAGCCAGATGATGACTTGCTAATAAATGTTGTAGAAGAAACAAAGCAAGAACTGGCAAACATTGCGAATGACCCAGATCAGAAAGATTGCGATAATTTTGAATTTAACATAGATAATTATGCAGATATGGACGTAGCCCAGGTTGACGAAGTTCAGCCAACTCTGAGCTACGCAAATGAAAATGCATTGCGATACTTCACAGGGTATGTGCTATTTAAATCACAAAATAAATATAATTGTGAACAATGTAGTCTACATCTGAAGGAAGATCTTGCAATTTGCGAAGAGTCGGAGTTGTTTTTGTTCAATAAGAACTTTAAAACCATAAACAACAATTTTAAACTAAAAGCTCCACAAGAAGATATCTTTAATTTAATGAAATTGCACTACTGGATATTCCACAAATGTTTTCAGAATTATCCGTACGTGAAGAAAATAAAGAAAACAATTGTAAATGAGTGCATTGCGCAAGCAGAAAGCGTTGAAAAGTACTCAGATTGGTACTGTGAACGGCATGATTGTCATGAGCACCGACTCCATATTCTGCATTTCTTCATACTAGTCCTCCTCCGCAAAAATACGATTTGGCTGTCAGAAAAACTATGCGCTGATAAACAAAAAAGTAAGCGGAAAATAGACATTTTAAAATCATAAAGACGAATTCGACATAGCCCTTGTTCATTCGGCTTGCCGAAGGTTTCTTGTTATTGTCTTCAGTCCTTCTGCGAGTTGCAATGTATGTACATACACAAATTTGTATATGTCAGAATGCTGGCTATATAGGTGTAGATAGGTGTAGGTTAGGTGGGGAACATGGAGATATTTAAATGAAACACATTTAAATATCTCAAGTCGACTCGAAGGTCATCAGTTGATGACCCCATTGTTATTACAATGGCCTCCCCGTGGTGTTCCCTGGATACCGATTGATTTTATAATCGGGAGCTAATTCGAGCGGCGAAAGCAAAAACAAAAGCACTTGCTTTGGCAACAACAAAGTTCTCTGCATATGCACATACACGCACACTCATTTGTGCATGCATGCACGCATATACATAAACGCATATCAGCAGCGAAACCTACCCCAAAACCAAAACAAATAATTTGATAAGACAAGTTGTAAATTGCAACCTGCTAACAGGTTTCAAAATTAGCTTTTGTATCATTATATAAATACAAAATTACTGAAATAAATAAAAATGCATTTCATTTGATTTTAATGATTTATTTTGTTTCTCTATATGTTCAAGGGGAGTAATAATAAAAATAATAGATATTAAAATTGAAACATTGAAACGATCGCATAGCGCAAAGAAGTACGCGCATGCTTATCGTTCCGCTATCGTTGTGCGACTGAAGCAGTTTTGATGCTATGCACTGTGCAGTACCCCGGTCGAGCCCGAACAGCTGACGTCTGCTTCTGTTCTTCTTCTTCTCTGGGGTACTGGGACCGCAAAATCACTCTCAAACTGCGCCAGGGCTGTTTGACGTCTCTATGTGTTCATTGCTTAGTGCTGTAACATTGCAAAAAATTATCGAATATATTTTCCTCCGTCTGAGAAAAGATATCCTACTAATAAATAATTATTTATTTATATTTTCACAGTATAATTTATTATTGGAAAATAAATTATTTCACATCTTTTCTCAGAATTTCATGCTGAGTATAATAATTGTTTCGATAATTATTATCACTCAATAAAATATATCGATATTTATAATATAATATTTATATTTTTTTTTTTTTTTGCAACGTTTTTTCAAAAAGTATTGCCTTGTAACTTATCAACTTAGTCCTCGCTCAATAGATTCGATAAAATTTCCGATCGTTTGTCTAATATTCTTGTTTATTGTTCAAACAAGAATTTCTGTTCGTCCAATTTTCTACGCTCTTCTCTTTCACGTTTCTGGTTCCGTCACCAGCATCAATTGCATTTTTCTCGCTTTTTTGAAAGCCTTATGCCAATTGATAGTAAAGACACCAAGAAACACCTTGTTGTACCCACGACTAAGCATAGACGCTCCAGCTCTCTTCCAAGTTCCCTTCTTGGTAGAACACCTTCTCCCGTTACATTACGGAAAGTTGTAACTCCGGTCACATCTAAGGTTAGTCAGGTGCCAAGAATTTCGGTGCACACTCCTCCAATCACTCGTGCAGTTGGTCATCAGATTTCACTGGCAATACAAATGGCACTCCAAGAGTTCATTAACGCTTCCGATAAGCTCACGCAGTTCGAAGCTAGGATTCAAAATTCTCCTACAGCCTCACTTCACACTCACAGAGTGCGTCTTGAGCAGCTTCGTTCCTTATGGACTGCCGTAGAGCTCAAATATTAACTCTGTTCCAACGCATTGTCTCAAACGGAGACGAATGCTGCGGACAAGATCGCCATGCAAATGCGGTATGACCACTGCTACTCCATATACGAGGAACTTGCCTCTCAATTAAATGAGAGTATAGAGACCGCAACGGCTCCCACTCCAGCACCTGCAGCACCACAAGTACCCTTCCACCCACGAAGCTACCGGTTACCACCTTTCGATGCTGAAGTTTTCAGCAGTGACTACCTTAAATGCCAACTTTCCGTGATCTCTTCACAGCGGTCTACATTTCCGATCCCGGCTTAAGTCAGATCGACAAATTATTCCATTTAAATGCGAAGACCAGTGGAGAAGCGAAGGCAATCGTTTCCAAATCCCTCTCACGAATGAGGGATTCTCCTCTGCTTGGAGAAACTTGACGGACAGGTTCGAAAATAAGAGGTTGTTAGTCAACAGCCAACTTAAAATCCTTTTCAACCTTCCGTCAGTTTCTCACGAGTCTGGAGCCGCCATCCAAATCCTTCAAAGCACTATTGAAAGTTGCTTAACGGCTCTAGACCACTCTAAAATCAGCACAGAGAACTGGGATTGCCTTCTAGTCTTCCTATGCTCGTCTAAACTCCCAAGGCTGAGGTTGTCACTTTGGGAGCAGTCAGTACTAAACAAGGCTGAAATTCCGTCGTAGAAGGAAATGTCAGATTTCCTTTCAGAGCGATATCGCACATTAGAAGCGATAGAGGACGTACAACCTACTACAAGCGCACAGACTAGTCCCAAACCTGCTCGAAAGGAGCCTCATACGAGGAAGGTCAACTCCTTTGACACAAAGGTTGTAGGCAAACCACAAACCTGCAAACTTTGCTCAAAAGAGAACCATCCAATACGTCTGTGTCCGCGCTTTCTCCAAATGGCTGTTGATGAAAGGTCCAATTTCCTCAAACAGCAGAAGTTGTGTCTGAACTGCTTTGCAAGAGGACATATCCTTAAAGACTGCACGAGTCAACACAACTGTTTCACGTGCAAGGGTCACCACAATAAACTCCTGCATCGTGGCACCCCTTCTACTGCGCCCACTTCAGCAGATTCTGCACCAACTCCCAATTCGAATATACAGTCCACTCCTCCAACGACTAGTATTCAGAACTATTTCACGGCGAACACACAAGGTGTTCTTCTCGGCACTGCCCTTATAAATGTTTGCCATTTGGGCATGACTTATAAGGCACGTGCACTGATCGATCCAGGATCAGAGGCTACGTTCATCTCCGAACGGATGTTTAACATCATAAAGCCCTCCTACCAAGCCGTGAAAGTTCAAGTAGCTGGCTTAAATCAAGCTATCTCAGCCAATCCACAAAAGTTGTGTCACTTCCAGATTGGCTCCCCGATCACTCCCAGGTTACAGCTAGAAACTGCAGCCTTTGTTCTTCCTCAATTGGCAGGTAACCTTCCATCCTACTCAATTTCCAAGGATCTTCTGAAGGACCTGCCAAACCTCCAACTCGCTGATCCGCATTTCCACCAGAGCTCTCAAATAGACGTGCTCTTAGGAGCCGATTTACTTCCATCTATTATAAAGAGTTGCTCTGTGTCCAAAATCTGTGGAACTCTGCTTGGTCAAGAGACCATATTCGGCTGGGTCCTCACTGGACCATTAGCCAAGTCGAATCTTTAGACCGTGTCATCCTTCACCACAAGGATCCAGATCAGCAAAGAGCAAAGGCTTGATGATCTTCTCACCAAGTTTTGGGTTGTGGAGGGTCTACCAGCCAAGCTGGTAAAAGTTTCTGATTCAGCGTGTGAAAACAACTTTTTCCGCACCACATCAAGAACTAAAGAGGGCAGATATGTCGTTACTCTCCCATTCAAGAATCCTGAATCCCTTCCAATTAGGACATTCAAGGTCCATCGCACTCGCTCAGTTTCTCAGAAACGAATGTCGTTTAAAGACAAACTTTCCTTTAAAAGAGCAGTACGACTCCATTATTCAGGAGTATTTAGATTTAGGCCATATGAGGCCGGTCTCTCCGAGTAACGACTGCAACAATTTTTATCTCCCTCATCACGCTGTTTTCAAACCTGAGAGCACCACCACAAAAGTTCGCGTTGTTTTCAACGCCTCCAGTACGTCCTCCAATGGGAAGAGCTTGAACGACATCCTACATTCAGGACCCGTTCTCCAATCCGATCTGACTATGCAGATCTTGAAATGGCGTTTTTTCCGTTTTGTTTTTAATGCCGACATCACTAAAATGTACCGGCAGATACTCGTTCACACGAGTCACACGCCATTTCAACGTATCCTCTTCAGGAACCCAAATGGCGAAGTTTGTGACTATGAACTCAATACAGTCACTTTCGGAGATAACTGTGCTCCATTCTTGGCCATTCGGGTTCTTCAACAGCTTTCTCAGGATGTTAGCACACACCTTCCTCTCGCCAGCGACATCATATCCAACTACATGTACGTAGACGATGTCCTTGCTGGCGCGCATCCCATAAAGCGCGCCACTGCGTCCATACAAGAGTTATGCAAAGCTCTTGAGACAGCTGGCTTTCCCTTAAGAAAGTGGACCTCCAACCACAAAGATGTGCTAGCTAATATCCACAAGGACCATCTACTAAACGCAGATTTTCTCGAACTAGAAGAAGCGAGCTTAGCAAATGAAAAATCTCTAAGCGTTTTTAGAGAACGAAATTCAACAAATAAATTGAAACGCGGTGGTTTCGATAAATAAACAAATTTTATTGATGCTGATGGCACACTTATTGCTGCTTCCTTAGCGAGAGCGAACTATTTACATACTACTAGAGCGGTGACCACAACTTGGACACGCACTCTCAAATTTGCCGTCGGCAATTGCCGATCGATTCAAAACAAACGAGAGATGACACTTCTTGTGTTCTCTTAACTACTACTTAATGACACTTCTTGTGTTCTCTTAACTATTTCTTAACTATTGTGCTCAAACATTCCGGCCCCGTTGAAGAGCTCCGGTCTTTAACACATCGGGAGTCGGGCCAGCTTATGGATTGGTCGCTTAATTGCGCCTGCTGGTGTTTTTATTTCGGCTACTCGAACCTTGCCGTCCTCCCCTCGAATTGTGCGCGTTACGCGCCCGGTTATCCACTGCTGAGGGGGTGTGTTTTCGTCGTGAACTAGCACGACCGCCCCTTCCTCGAGGTTGTCCTCGCCTTTGGCCCATTGAGTTCGCTGTTGGAGGCTAAGCAGGTAGTCCTTGGACCACTTGCGCCAAAAGTGCAGTTTGAGCGCCGACAACTGCTGCCACAGCCTCAAATCCTCGTTTCCTGCTGCTCTCGTCTGGATCGGATTCGCACGGCAGCGCCAACAAAGGCTGACCGATGAGTAGAGGGCCTGGCGTCAGCACCTCTCCATCGCTGGGGTCGCTGCTGTCGACGAGCAACGGCCTGGAGTTGAGCAGCGCCTCGACGTCCACCAGATGTGTGCTCAACTCGTCCTGCGTCAGGTTGGCGTTGCTCGCTCCTCGCAGAAGCCTGTGCTTGGCCGACTTCACTGCGGCTTCCCACAGTCCTCCGAAGTGCGTGGCGCGGGGGGGAATGAAGCTCCACTGTACTCCTCTCTCCGCTGCGAAGTTCACCAGTCTCTCCTCGTGGTTGTGGAACGCCGTCTGCAGCTCCCTCAGCACGTTGCTCGCTCCAACGAAATTCGTCCCGTTGTCGCTGAATATCGTCTCCGGTAATCCGCGTCTCCCGATGAACCTTTTAAAAACGTTCAAAAAAGCATCAGTGGATAAGTCGGTTACCAGATCTAAATGCACCGCCTTTGAAGCAAAACAAACAAAAACGGCAACATACATTTTTACCGGTGGTCTACCCCTAATTCGATAGCTAACATAGAACGGCCCACAGAAGTCTACTCCACATACTCGAAACGGCCGACCTTCTCGAAGACGATCAGCAGGCAAATTCCCATTAGTTGCCCCAACAATTTTGGCTTATATCGGAAACAGTGTATACAATTCCGAACAACTGCAGTGCACAAACTTCGAGCATTTACTACCCAAATTTGCTGCCTCAAAAGTCCAACTAGAACTTTTGGGCCAGCATGGTAGTGCCTACGATGCAAATAACTAACAAATAGTTGAATAAATCCTGACTTCTTTGTCATTAAAAGCGGAAATTTAGCGTCATAAGAGAGAGGCCCATGTAGCAAACGTCCTCCTACTCGAATGAGTTCAAATTGTATTCCATTTTTGTCGAATACATCAATAAAAAGATTCAGCGATTGCAACATTGGTGCTAGAACTACTGATTGTCTCAATAATTTCAATTCGCTTTTGAACGATGTGCTTTGTACTACGGCGATCAGTTTTAGAAATGAAATATTTCTTTCTGATGCCGACACCACGATAGAGTCTGATTTGAGCCCTTTGTAACAGAATCGAAGCACATAAGCCATTATGCGAATCAATTTTGGAAAGTTGGAGTGACGATTAATTAGCTCAACAAAACAATTTGGCTCAGCTTCTGTCAAAGTACATACAACAGCACTTTTTTTATCTTCGGAAGATTTGATTTCCGACGCAATTTCAACCAGGTGAAGCTGAGGCCATTGGTCCTCCTCCAGTTTCAAAAACTTGGCCCATTGAACCATAACAAGCTAACAATCCGTCTATGTCGGTTCCTCTCGATACTAAATCTGCCGGATTAGCATCTGTTGGAACGTGACGCCACACAATACCTTTCGACAACTCCTGAATTTCTGCAGTTCTATTTGCTACAAATGTGGCCAATGTGCCAGAATCTCGTTGTAACCAATACAGCACAATCTGTGAATCCGACCAGAAATTCAAGCTTTATATATTAAATTTTGATAAAGTTGTCGCAATTTGGTGCCAGAGTTTGGCCAGCAAGAGCGCTGCACATAGCTCTAGTCGGGGTATTGTTTTCACGCTTAGTGGAGCTACCCTAGACTTTGCAGTAAGGAATGTAATGCCAACGTCTCGGTTGTTGCAAGTTCGAATGTATATGCAACAACCATATGCATGACTGGATGCATCGGCAAAGCCATATATCTGAACCCTTTGATACGTATTTAGACATACGTACCTAGGGATGCGGATTTTATGTAAATCGCGTAATGTCATGGTAAACTTGTTCCATGTTGTGTAGAGACTCATTGGAATGGCTTCATCCCAGTCTATCTTCAGTCTCCACAACTCCGGCAACAACATTTTGGCCTTGGTAACAATTGGACACAGCAAACCAAGAGGGTCAAACAAACGAGAAGCTGCAGACAATATGTTGCGTTTCGTTGGCTTAGCCGAAGCAAAACTGTCCACATCGAGATGATATTTAAATATATCCTCTTGAGGTGCCCATCGCATCCCAAGAGTTTTTACGGAACTCTGGTCATCAATTTTTAGAGTCACTTCTTCGCTACCTTTTGTTTTGAATGACAGATCATTACAGTTGGTTGCCTACTTGGCAAGTGGAAAACATCCTGATTCCAATATCTTTTTAACTTCGTTGCAAATAGTGTTAAGTTCTTGTATACTATCTGCTCCTGCCAACATATCATCAACATAAAAGCACTTCTTAATCACATCTGATCCAATAGGATGTGATTGTGCGTGCATGTTGGCTAGCTCAAACAAGCAGCGTATCGCCAGAAAAGGTGCAGAAGCTGTACCGTATGTGACTGTATTAAGTCGGTATGCCTGAATATTTTTGTGAAGTATTTTCTCTCCACAGAATAAGTTGCAAATTTCTGTCTTTTTCAGAGACATTTATCTGCCTATACATTTTTGAAATGTCAGCAGTTACGGAATACTTATTCAACCGAAAATTAATCAGGATTGAATATAGCTCCCTCTGAATTGTCGGCCCCACCATCAGTGTTTCGTTGAGTGAAACAGCTGTTGACGTCTTACTAGAAGCGTCGAAAACTACACGAAGCTTGGTGGAGGAACTTTCAGGCCTAAGAACGCATTGATGAGGAATATAATAATGCTGTTCTAGAGGAGTTGACTTCAAAATGGACATGTGTCCCAATTCTAAATACTCTTTCATGAAGTCATGGTACATAGTTTTAAGAACTGCATCCTTTGATATTTTACGCTCAAGTTGCAAAAAACGCCTTTCAGCAGTTTGAAAGGACAGGCCAAGAACCTTTGGATCGGTCTTGAAAGGGAGATCCACTTGGAAACGACCAGAAGATAACTACTTTACAGTTTTCTCGAAAAACAGTTCACAAGCCTGTTGTTCAGCTGTTTGGCGAACAGCCTTCGATTCGAATGGAGATTGATCCAATTCCCAGAAACGGTTAACTAACGAATCGAGAGAACAATTAGTTTGGGCCATTAAACACCCACTGAACTGATGCCTAGGCACTTGTCCAGTACATTTGCCTGCTAATATCCATCCTAGCAGCGTTTTTTGCATTATAGGAAGTTCAGAACCTAATTTTATTTGCCCAACGCACAATAATTCGTAGAACAATTCTGCTCCCAAAAGAATGTCCACCTTAGCTGATCTATTGAATTCTGGGTCTGCCAGTTTATACGTATTTTTGGGTATTTTCCAATTTGAAATACCCATGGAATGTCCAGGCTGTGTTGTCGAAATGGATTTCAATACCCAACATTCAGCCGAAAAATTGTGAGAGTTTATGCGCGACTGAACAGAGACACATATCTTATTTTTGCTATCTATTGTTGCACCGCCAACCATTGAGATAGCTAAAGATGTTGGCTCCCGCTTGAGCGGTAACATCTGGGCCATGCTCTCAGACATCAAATTGATTTGGGAGCCACTATCAAGTAAGTCCCGTGCAGGATGCAACTGACCAAATCTATCTTTAACATTAACGACAGCTGTGGCGAGAACAATTTGTTCATTGTTTGATACATGCCCTGAATACGAATCTGACATAGTCGCTTGAAGACTGGATACCTAGCCTTGAGCAGGAGTAGTATACCTGTGAAGCAACGCATGGTGAGGCTTCGAACAAATTCGATATTTTGATGCCTTACATTTTGACACCATATGACCCACAATCAAACAATTTAGGCACAACTTTTTGTGTTTTGACGAATTCAAAACGTTGCATAACTGATATAGCAGCAAACGATGGACACGTATCAAGATTGTGCGTTTCTGACTTGCAAAAAAGACGCACACACGATGATGAACGCCCTCCATCAGCACAAGCAAAGGACGATTTAGACTGATGGGGCTTCTTAGCGTCAACTCGCGACCTTGTTTTGTCCCGAGTTGACTCTTCTGCTGACAGATACTGATATATTTTATTCAATTGTCTAGCACAATCTTCCCAAGATGGCAGCATATCATAGTCAAGCTGCTCTTCAAAACGAGATTTGGTAACATGGTCTACCTTTGCCATGACCATGTGAATTATCATTGCAATGTCTTTATCGTTTCCTAACGACGACAACGAAGAATAAATAGTAGACACCGTATCTATGATCGATCTTAAACTCGATGCAGATAGTTTTGTCATGCTAGGTATATCAAACAATTGTGAAACTGTATCAAAGAATATAAGACAGTTGTTGTAATACACTAGCGAGGGCCTTTGGGTAGATACAATCCGTTAATTGGTACGGCTTAACTAGCCCTAATGCTTCATCTGCCAAACAAGAAAGAAACTAGATGATTGAACTTTTCGACGTTTGACAAGGAATTGTCGTCATCGACTAAATTTTATCATTTTTCGGAGTTAAGCGTATTATTCAAAAAAAATCGTTTGTTTGTTTTTGTTTTCGCTTTTCGTTTTTAGGCCATGGATTTTAAAAAAATTCATGGTCTATTGTGTTTGTCGGAACGGAAATGTGCGTAACAGGCAGAAGGAGGCATCTCCGACCCCATAAACTATATATATTCTGAATCAGTATCAGTAGCCGAGTCAATTGAGCCATGTCTGTCTGTCCGTCTGTCTGTCTGTCTGTCTGTTTGTCTGTATGAACACCTGGATCTCAGAAACTATAAGAGCTAGAGTCATCAAATTTTGTGATAACATACGTATATATTGCAGTGTCTCAAAGTTTTTTTAAAATTTGGACTCGCCGCTTCCCGCCTCTGTAAATCAGAAATAACTACTTAAAACCTACAATATTAACTCAACTACCAAAGTTGTATATCTTACATGACAAATACCTTGCCACGGGCGTTATGTGAAAATTTTATTAAAATCGGACTATAAATAAGTGAGATATGATACGAATTAAACTCACTTTGAACATATATAATAATTAATTTACGCATGCATACGCTAGCATACCGAAGTTCAAATCTAGCGTCAGACACACAGCATTTTATTAAACTTTTTTATTTGCATTGTATGGGAACAGAATTGGTTCACAATACAGCTTTGCCGATGGGCGAAAGAGTGAGGCAATGGCCGAGTGGTTAGAGTGGCGGACAGCTGTGAGAGAGTGTGTGTGTTCAACTCCCGGTTGAGGCGGGTGCGAATTTTCATTTATTAATTATTTCTTATTTTATTTGATTTTTTTTTTTATTCTAATAAACTAAAGGAAAAGTTACAGTCAAACAAATTAAAATCAAGAAGAAATGCATACCTATGTATACGTATTGCCTACGGTATACTATGATAATCCATGGCCTTATACAGTCAGCTCCTGACTGTACGTTTTTTTTTTTTTTTTTATATACAATTGGAAGGGCTGTACATTACATCAGCTGCCAGAAACTCGTCAAAAATTGTTATTTCAACAAGTTCATTCGATAGATCACTTACGTCGGTTAGTTCAAATGAGCGAAAACATGGCATATGGAATAAGTTATATATCCGTTATGTATCAAAGCCGAATGTACCTGTAGCTCGTCGACAAGTTTGCGCAGTAGAACTGGAAAATTCAAAGAGGAAGAAGACAACTTACAGGAAGAAGCTGAGATCCACGCTTTGCAATCTTCTCACTGAAAATTCAAGTGCTGGAATTATGAAGAAGTAGGGCATGTTTGGGAAAACTGCTTAGCCGAACGTCGCGTCTTTTTGCTACGGCTGTGGCCGGCCAAATATTTATAAGCCTCAATGCCAAAAATGCATAAGCAAGAAATCGGAAAAGTGTCGTGCGGGGGCTTCCCACAACAACTGGAGTCCCCCAGCACCATAAATCTAAATATAGAGCAGGTGGAGGATAATATTTTTGTACCTATTCCTCACTCTATTCCAGGGCAGTCAGAACCACCTTCATCTAATATAGGCCCTTTATGGATGCTTTCTTATCAAGAACGTTTAGAAAATTATAATAAAGTAAGAAGTCGTATTTTTAATAATCGTGAAAATAAACCTAGTAAACATACATTAAGACTTAAGAATTACTATGCTAAAATTAGGACAAATCGTGAAATGCAAATTTCATCAATTTTTAATTGCTCTAAGGATCTGCGTAGTTATGCTGAAGTATTCTTTTCAGGGATTCCAGAGCAAGGTTTGTTAGACACCGGTTCAAATATAAGCTGCCTAGGTGCTGAACTGGCGTTACAAAATTTTTCTCTTAGTCCTCATTATAAGCCTATACGATCCAGTGCGAAAACTGCCGGTGGGAAAACTCAGCTAATTATAGCTGTGCTTAATGTTGAAATGTGCTACAAAGGTGTCGAATTGTTGTATATTAAGTTGTATATTATTCCGAGCATTAAGCAAAGATTAATATTAGGCCTCGAGTTTTGGAAATTTTTCGAGCTTGCTCCTCACATTATCAATTCTTTAGATGCATCAATTGTGCAAGAAGAATCAACAGAAGAAAACGCATCTCCCTTGAGTCCTTGTCAGATTCAGCAATTGGCAGTTATTAAAGATCTGTTTCCGAAAGTATCTTAAACATTAGGGCGTACCACGTTAATTGAGCACCATATTTTCGTTGGTAACGCGAAACCATGTAAACAGAAATTTTATCCTGTCAGTCCGGCTGTAGAGAAACTTCTCTATCAAGAAATTGATCGCATGCTGAGCTTGGACGTAATTGAACCTTAGTCAAGTCCTTGGAGTTCTGCCATGCGGATGGTTGTAAAACCAAATAAAGTCCGTCTATGTTTGGGTGCTCGTAAACTGAACGACGCCACTAAAAAAGGATGCCTATCCTTTACCAAGCGTCGATGGTATATTTGCTCGACTTCCCAAAGCGAACATCATTTTCAAATTGGATGTTAAAGATGCCTACTGGCAAATTCAGCTTAGTGACGAATCTAAACCATTAACTGCATTTACCGTTCCGGGCCTTCCTTTATACCAATTTAAGGTGATTCCCTGGGTGTGCAACGCGCCGTCAACCATGTGTCGATTAATGGATCAGATCATACAACAGTCTAAGTTTACGTTTTCGCATAGAAAAGGAAAGGATCATGTTGTACCAGACGCGTTGTCCAGACTTCATGATGCCGAGATTGCTGAGTTAGACTGAGTTAGTCTAAATATAATGTATATCAGTCTAAGTTTCCGGATATGAAGTTGGTGGATATTTTTATATATATCCATACAGAACATGCTGAAGGAGACGAGGCACAGGAAAAACTTTCCTTGAAATTATGGGTCCCCGATAGCCTTCGCACCGATACACTTAGGCAAGCCCATGATAGTCTTACTTCCGCTCATTCTGGTAAGCAAAAGACAATAGAGAAATTGCGTTGTCATCTCTTCTGGACAGGTCTATCCCAAGATGCTCGAGATTATATTTGTTCGTGTGATGTGTGTAAGAAGAACAAAGCACCGAACTATAGCCTGCGTCCACCTATGGGAGCTCATGTACCTTCGTGTCGACCTTTTCAAAGACTATATATCGAGCATCTAGGACCATATCCTAGAAGTAATTAAGGTCATGTGGGCTTACTGATTGTGCTAGATCATTTCAGCAAGTTTCACTGGTTACAGCCTCTAAAGAAATGTACTTCGTTGACCATAAAAGATTATCTGTTGAATAATATTTTTCATTGTTTTGGAGTTCCCCAAATAATCGTCAGTGATAATGGCAGCCAATTTAAGGCTGCCGATTTTAATGCGTTCTTGACCGAACTTGGCATTAAACATGTCTATACAGTTCTTTACTCACTGCAGAGTAATGCGGCAGAGCGAGTTAATCGATCATTATTGGCTGCTGTTCGATCGTATTTGAAGCATGATCAACGGGACTGGGATGTGCATCTCACCAGCATTTCGTGTTCGCTAAGATCTTCATTGCACCAATCTCTAGGTTGTTCCCCATACCGTGCCCTTTTTTGGCCTTGATATGATAACTCATGGATCCGATTATAAGCTTTTTAAAAGAATTGTCACTGCTGGAAGAGCCAATAGTGCCCATATCGAGAGATGATAATTTAGCACTGATAAGGAAGGACATACAAGCTAATATACGCCGTGCGTATGAGCGTAATGTCACCCAGTATAATTTAAGAGCGAAGCCTGTTTCTTTTAAAGAAGGACAAGAAGTGTACTGTCGTAGTTTTGGGCAAAGCAAGTTTTCTCAAAACTTTTTGTGAAACTTGGTCCACCGATTTTTAAATGTCGATTTCGCCAAAAGCTAGGAAATTGTTATTATTAGTTAGAGAATTTACAAGGGAAAGAATTTGGCACCTGCTAAAAACATACGCAGCTAATTCCCGCTAATATAACATCTAACGAAGTAATATTATCTAGTGGTGTAATGGGCCGCGCTTTGCAATGTGTTCCATTATTGGTTTATTGCAAATAACGAAAATAATACCTTCGGCTTTCTTGTAGCCAAAGGTAAAGTAGTGCAATGCTGACAAGACCGTCTCTGTGCTAAAGTACACGAAATGCAGTTGTGATAACACCGGTTCTTATCAGAGCATACTTCTAAGCTTATTTTAGAAGGCAGTGCAAATTTTTTGATGTGTTAAGATGACCTTGCAAGCAGTGCATATGTTATCATTTTACCTGCTTATCTAATCGTGTCTACTTCGAGGCTGCGGTAAAAGTAATTAAAGCTTTTACTAATCAGCTGGAGTGCTATCACAGTTAGCTTCGCCAACTCCGAATACCTTCCAAAAAAGCTAGCGATGGCTGGAAATTTTCACTATATAAGGTCCATACGCGGTTGCAGCGGATCTTTTGTTGGTTATAAAATAAAAATTTAAAAATGTACTGAAGTACGTTTGTTCCAGTGAGAAAAAATAAAATTCCAGTCTTGCCTGCACTTGGGAGAAATATTTAGACTCTTCAGTTGGATTTGTACCGTTGGATACATTTTTTCCCACCTTTTCATCATCTGAGACAGCCCGTTGCGCTGCTTTCAACAATTTACTTGGCCACAGATCAAGAAACTATCTTGGGTTTTTTCTTTGTGTAAAATTGTTCCAAAAATGCAAGGGTACAAATTAAATTTTCAATGCATTTAAATTAAAAATTTAAAATTGTTGAGTGTGCGCTAGGAACAAAACAAAAACAAAATATAAAAAAAACTATGTAACAACAAAAAATCTTGTAAAAACAAACAAGAATGTTAAAATATTTAAAATTGTAAAAAGAGAATTGAAAATTAACTTATCATCAAGCTTTAGTTTCCTAACAACGATCTGTATCACCACTTTCAGCGCTGGAAAAATTAACTTGTGAGTAAACAACAACAATTGTGCATGTCCGTAGGCTTGTGATCTAAGTGAATTTTATATTCTCTTAAATGCTCTGCTGATCCTTCTGATCACCCTAACAAAATAATTACAAAAAAAAAACATGAAACAATTAAAACAGATGAAAGAAATACTAAAACGAAAGAATGTTAACAGCTGTTTTAAACCAGCATTAATTGTGTAGTGGCTTTCTATTATTCCTACACTTTATTAAGCGCACTTTACAACAATTATATTCTGTGAAAACAAAACAAAACAAAAGAAACAAATCCTATATTATAAACACAATTAAATACTAAAAGAGTTGCACATTGATACACACAATGAAAGAAAAAGGAAAAAAGCAAATAATGTTTAAGAACAAGAAAGTACATCAAGTTTTCAACCAAATTTAAATGTAAACTTAAACTCTATAAATTGTAAGCCTCACTTCAAGCCATTTAAACTCAAACCTGAAAGCAAATAAAGCACATAAATTGAATAGAAACAGAGTTGAATTATCGTAGAAAACATTTAATCAACCAAATTTGCAGAAAAATATAAGAAACAAAATTTTTTTTTTGTTAACAAAACTCTGAAAACCATAATAAACTAAAATGATTCAATGAATGAAAAATAATATAAGATACAACCATTTTCGAAACAAAATCCATAAATTCGTAACCAAATTGAAATAATATATCTTTTCAAATCGTTACAAAAACTCTTTAAGAAAACTGTAAAAAATTTACATGGATAATATTAATGCAAATCAATATTTCAACAATTTTCTGAGCCTTTGATATTGGACTAAAACATGAATATAGAAATGAATATAATGATGTGCTAAATTAATTTGTTTTCTGGATAGACATGGCAACTTAAGTTAATAGTCGGGCGGTTTTAGGGTATCTTCGGATACAACAATTTTTTTAGAAGATTATGGTAGGGTGGGTAAAGACAGCGAGGGTCGCACAACACCTTTGACCCCGCAAAGATTATATAATGCAGACCGAATTTATTTTTTTTCTTTATTTTTGTGAACCTTCAATAGTTCATTTCGTTAGTTACACCCCCTTGTATTTCTTGGAGTACGTCTCCCTTTTAGTTTCTGATAGGAATCCTAAATAATAAAGTTGTGTAGATGTGGAGAAGGAATATGGCAACAACCCACCACACGCCAAAGAGCTACGGCATAAGAGGACTCCGTCCGCTATCATTCCTGATCCGAAAGTCGAATATTGAAGTTTAAAATTGATACCCTGTGTGGTTTGGCTCTTGATGCGCACTTCGGTGTTCAACGTGTGTAGCTGCGGTTAGTTTAACATAGAGATAAAAATATCTGATCTCCATACTTAATTGTTGCTTCTAATTATTCTTTTTGTTATCAAGCAAGAGGCTGGTTTTGAATGCCAAATGTTGCAAGAAGGTTGACTACTTGTCACTCACGTGCCATTTTGAAAGAGGAAAGCATTGCCTAGGGCAACAAACAGTCTTTTTATACCCTTCGACCATTGAAAATGGTCAAAAAAGGGTATACTAAATTTGTGCAAATGTATGTAACAGGCAGAAGGAGGCGTCGGAGACCCCATAAAGTATATATATTCTTGCTTAGGATCACAAGCCGAGTCGATTGAGCCATGTCTGTCTGTCTGTCTGTCTGTCTGTCTGTCTGTCTGTCTGTCTGTATGAACGCACAGATCTCAGCTATTATAAAAGCTAGAGTTACCAAATTTGGGAGGAAGACTCTTGTGTACTACAAGCAGATCAAGTTTATTTCAAATGTTAGGTTCCACGCCCACCGCCCCCACAAATCAATAATTTAATTTTTTGAACTAAATTTGTAAGCGCTGTATAAAAGATACAACTTTCTGACTTTAACGTATAATAAGCTGAATGAAATATCTACGTAGTCTGCAAATTTCAATCCGATCGGACAATAAACACAGAAGTAATTTAAGAAAGTATGAGCATGCTTCTCTCAGCTAACAAGGGAGGCGGGCGAGCGCAAAGCGCGAGCGCCATCTGTCGGGATTACTTTCAAAGCATGTGCATATGCATATGTGTGTGAATTTAACAAATTAAACTACACGGGAACAGAGGTCGAAGGGTATCCCACTGTCGCGTTTTGCGCGACTGTTGCTTTCGTTTTAAAGTAACTTAGGAATGTATTTCAACTACACTGAAAAAAACGTATGTTAGTTTAGAAGCGAGAATTAAGTTATGACTGTACGGACCCCAACATTATTTTTTGAGTAATTTGTTTTGACAACTTTAGTATAATATCTGTGAAGTAATGTAGACTGACAAAGTCTTATTATCGCTTATATGATGCTAAGAGTTGAAGATCTATATCAAGTCTACGAATCTGTATTATTCAGATAAGAATAATAGACGAGACCGTGAAAAGTGCTGATAGTCAGAAAAAATAACAGCTTTGTAAAATTAAGTTAGTCGATAGAAATAGAAAAACTTGAAGTGTAGTGTAAATTAGTTTAGGGCGGAACGGGAGCGCAATAAAGTTCTCTCTTCGTTGTTTTGAATTCGCCCCATTTCGCCGCCGTAGTTAAGCTAGGCTAAGCAATGAAGCACTCGCCAATTATACTTTGAATCGAACGCACTGGAATCAAACGCAAAAATTACAGCCACCGCAGTTTTCGCTTAATAATATTATATTTAGATAAAACAAACTAAATTTTTCATGGTCCCCCGGAGGCTGTAAAAACAAGGCATAGTGAATTTAAAGAAGTGACAGTGACACATATATAAAAAAAGGGCAAATAAAAACAACAATTGTATACAACAATAGTGTACAATAAATGTGTAGAAATTGCATAGTGCTTAAGTGCATTAATTGCCTTCGGTTCGTGTGTGGGTGAATAATAAATCATTCGCGTCGGTCGCATTAAATCCTCCAATTGTGTTCCTGCAATTTCATCAAGGGATATACCCTGTAATTGCTGCAGGCGCCAGAGAAAAGTAGCAGCCGGTCAACCCGTTCCAAAGCCACAGGTATTTGTGCGAAAAATTGAAAGCGTTTTAAATTGGTTTTTTGGCATTCGCTTTCAATTCTTGGCACATACGTACAGTATAATAGTTGAGCTTATTTGCATGCATATATATGTATATATATGTACATATATACATATATACGTACATACAGGCAGGTACATACATACATACATAAATATATATTTTGAACTGCTCTTGGATGGAATTGTTTGTTGTTGTTTACTGTTGCCCCCTCTCACAAACTTTCGTCCATAATTCGATTGCAAATAATAATTTGCTGAGTTCAAGCAATTTTATGTACCTTATATACATATGTACATACATACACACCTACGTATATACCAGCTGCTGCGGCAAATTTTTCGTTTCTTGGTTTCCTTCGTTCGTCCGCCAGCTGTGCTTCTAGCTGCATACAAGTTATCACCCTCGGTCCCTCTATATTTTATATGGAAAATTTAAACAGTTTTCATAGCCACTTAGGAACCTATATTTTGCTCTAGCGCTATCCTCTTGCGCCAGTATCTTAAAAACATAAACAATACCCGAAGTTTGTCAGCGCTTTTCATTAAACAAACAATCTTTTCCAAGAGGCAGTTATTAAACTGCGCAGTTCAAAATCGTAAATATTGACCACTTGGTCCCCATCCTAATTAGAACTCTTCAAGTGTCAACAAAATTCTTGATCAAGAACGTATCATAAACAACGCCCTCACGATCTGCGTCGTTAATTGGCGCCCAGTTCGTGGGACTCGCGTTAAGTTTGTTAAGTTTTTAACATTAACTACACGAAAGATATTAAACCCCACAATATCAAAGTGTCGCGAGTGAACTTTATCCGGATTATTGAACCAAAACGGCAAATATTCTAAAAAGCCGTTAGGAACTAACACAATGATACAACGTTAAACTGTAACAGTGCTACACGTCACGGGGACCCGAAATAATTAAAAAGGGAGCCTCAAGGACAATAAAAAACAGTGTTGTGGACAAACAAATTAAAGAAGACCTGAAAGGAAACTTCAAAGTGTACAACAACTTAAATAGTGTTGTGAACAGATGAACGTACTTAAAAAAGAGAACCTGAACGAAATAAAAGGGAATCTCAAAGTGAAGTGCAAATATAATAAAATACAGTGCGCTAATAACTGCAAGAACTGCAAAACATTAAAAAAAATTCCAAAAATTTGAACAACAATAATTAAAGAAGGAAGACCCCCAACCTAATGAAGGAAAACCCCCAAAACCAAGGATAAACAACGCCCGGCTTAAGAAGGAAGATCATTCATGTGAGCTTCATCAGTATATTTCTTTATTGTTAAATTAACTAAAATTTAAAAAACAGGAGGATCTTATAAGTAACTTTCAAAACTTTTTTGAGAAACAAAATAACAGGGAAAGCTAACGATACGTTAACAAATCATGGTACCGTATTATACTTTGATGCTATTTTAGCTAGATTGAATTTCGCCTATAGCGACATGCGTCAGATTTATATAATAGAACAAGAACTAAGTGTACTTAGACAGGGTAACATGACGGTTCTAGAATATTATAACTTGGTTAACAAGAAACTTACCTTATTAATAAAGAAAACAATAATGACGTATGGTGACAAAGCAAACGTGATCACAGAAATGAACAATAGAAACAGGTATAGCTCAAGAGCTTGAAGCCAATAATCAAAGAGCATATTTCGCTTATAATTATTTTACACGTTCTTAACAGAACAATAACAAAAATCAGCAGAAAAAGCCTGATAACCCAAATAACCATAACAATAATAATAATTTACGTCTCAATCAGGTTAACCAAAATCCGAACAATAATCAACAAACAACTAGGCAATAACACAGTGCAGTCCCCACCAGTTCCGATGGACATCGATAAGTCCATCCAAATCCAAAATAAAACCCAATTTAATCGTAATCAGCATAATTCCCAACCTTTGAAGCGCAGTTAAAAACTTAAATGAGGACCATTTTTTTAGATGAAGAGGGGGAGAACTCCACTACATCTTCCGAACAGACAGAAAACTAAAAAAGAAATTTAAAATTTTAATTGATACAGGTGCTACCGCATGTTACATTAAGAAAGGTATTTATGATAATCCCGAAGAACTAGTTATTAAGAAAAGAATAAAAACAGTAACAAATGCTATTATTGACCTATCCAAAGAGACGCTTGCTTATAAAGGTGAAATAGAAAGAATAAATTACGAAACCCCAGCTGAAGATACAGTTGGTAATCTACAGTGTTTAGAGATAGATTTGAACATTACCAATTTTCTGGACTCACAAAAAGGAAATAATGGAGATATCTTATCCTTATTCCAAGTGTCCGACTCTTATGAATCATCATCAATGACTGACGTCAATAATTGCCCATTTACAGACGATAATGAAATAGTTAGTAAGCCAAAACGAAGGAAGAAGGTTAAAAAGAGCAGACGCCGTAAAAGTATCAGTATCCTCTGTTACCAATTCTTCTGTATTATGCAAAGTAAACCACTCTGTGAATGTCACGGAGGACTTAAATGGTCTTGAACAACAAGTTGTACAAGAAATATTTTCAAAGCATTCCCAAATTCAAACGTATCTGCCTTTTAGAACAGATATTAAAAGTGAGATAAGAACATTGAATGACAATGCTATTTATAGTAAACAGCCTTATCCTCATCCAGTTAACAACTTTGTTAACCAGGAAGTAAATAGGATGCTACAAGAAAACATTATACGACCTAGCAAAAGTCCATACAATTCCCCAGTATGGGTTGTAGGAAAAAAGGGTTATAATGAATATGGTACTAGAAAAAATCGATTAGTTATCGATTACAAGAAAATTAATGAAAACACAATAACCGATTGATATCCAATGCCTGACCCGTCAGTAATATTATCTAATCTGGGTAAAACGCGTTACTTTTCAACAATTGACTTAGAGTCAGGTTTTTATAAGATCCTAATGAAGGATGAAGACATAGAAAAAACGGAATTTTCCATTAATAATGGTTAATTTAAATTACTTAGGCTACCCTTTGGATTGGCCAATGTCCCTCGACTCTTTCAAACAGCGATGCACAACATTTTACGCGAAAAAATCGGAAAGAATTGTCACATTTATATTGACGATATAATCGTCTTTTCTGAAACAGCAGAACAACATTTATAAGATTTACAAGAGATCATAGACATACTTTTTACAGCAAACATGAAAATTTCTTTAGAGAAATCCAAGTTTTTCAGAACGGAAACTGAACTCTTAGCATACTTAGTGTCATACAAAATTATAAAACTGACCCACACAAGATTAAAACCATCGTTGATAACCACCTCCCCGCAACATTAAATAGTTGCGTGGTTTTCTAGGTTTAACCGGATATTACAGGAAATTTGTTCAAAATTACGGTTCCATACCTAAACCCCTCACTAAATTGTTGCAAGGTAGGGTGTCTAAGCACATGTCTAAAAAAATAAAAATAGAATTGAATGAAGAAAGCACTTCAGTCTTTGAGAATTTAAAATCACATTTAATTTCGCAGATCGAATTAACCCAACCAGATTACTCGAAGAAGTTTACCCTTACTACTGACGAGTAGGCGCTGTACTCTCGCAAGACAATAAACAAATTACTTTTATTTCAAAAACTCTTAATAGCATAGAACAAAATTATGCCACAAACGAAAGATAACTGTATGCAATAGTATGGGCATTGAAAAATCTTAGAAACTATTTGTATGGAGTAACTAATTTAGAAATCCACACAGATCAACAACCACTTTCTTTTGCAGTTTCTGCACGAAACCCCAATTCAAAAATGAAAAGATGTCATGCTTTTATCGAAGAGTATTCTCCTAAAATATTTTACAAGCCCGGAAAAACAAATGTAGTTGCAGATGCCTTATCCAGGGTTGAAATAAACAATATCACTATCCTAAATCATATATCAGACAAATCATCTGATAATCAAACTATCCATTCCGCTGAAAGTAGTTACGAACACGTAATAGAAGAGACCAATAAGCCATTGAACCAGTTTAAGCAACAATTACTCATTTAAAAAAATAGATTTACCATTCATCAAAAAATTGAATTATTCAACAAAACCAGGCATATAATAGAGTATGACACTGTAGAGAATTTAATAACAATACTAAAGGAGTTCCTTCAACCTATATTCGTTACTAGAATTCACTGCACTCCAGCAGATTTATTTGAAATACAAAACCCTCTTAAAAATATATTTACTAACAAATTTTTATATACGAAAAAGTTTATTACTGACATTACAAATAAAAACGATCAGGAAATCATAATAGAGGAAACACATGTTCGCGCTCATAGAGGTTTTGATGAAAACCTTAAACAAATCTTAAAATATTATTATTTACCCAAACTTTACGAACAACTTAAACAACATATTCGAAATTGCGAAATATGTTACAAAAATAAATACAATAGACACCCCAAAAAGGTCCCGATATCTAAAGCACCCATTCCAAAAAGAAGGTGAACAACTTCACATTCACATTTTTTATGCTCAGAAATTGATATTCCTTACTTGCATAGATGCATATTCTAAATATTTAGTAATCAAAGAAATAAAAAGAAATCAAACATGAAGTCTAAAATGTTGGAATTAATCCAACCTTCCCCTTTTGCCAAATCAATAATGATGGACACTGAACCTAGTTTTTCTTCTGCTCAATTCAAATCTACAATAACATGTGCCGGTTTAACAATATATTACGCAGACCCCAGACACAGTTTAACTAACGGTCAAGTAGAAAGAGTTCATTCAACTATAATATAAATTGCTCGATGTATACAAGAAGAATACCAATTATTAGGCTACAACAATACAACAATCAATACAGTCGTCCACACAGCAAAAACCTTATGATATTTTGTTTAATAAGACAGATCATTCTCATTTACCAGAAAGATTAAGAACAGTCCAAACTTAAATGTTAGAGTATCATAATCTAAACAGAACACCTAAAACTTATCAAGTAGGAGATGTCATTTACGACAAAAAACATGGTGAGCTAGAGGTGGGGAATCATCGATGCCAACATCGATGTCATCGATGATTCCCAATCATCGGTAACATCGATGTCATATTTGCTAACATCGGTGTTGTTCCATCTCGAATTCTGAATTTTAAAATTCGTGGTAAAACGGTAAACGTGAAAATTGTATGTATCCAAATTAATTTAGTTTATTTCCAACAAATGAGTAATTGAACAATAAATTGCAGTCTATTTGGCTTGTAGTTTTTGGCTGCTGTTGACGGAGGGAGAAAAATGGACAAATTTCTGAAAAGTAAGCTAAAACAAAAAAGCTTTCCAATATTGTATGGGTGCACGATTAGTGCAGCTGTGGACTCACATGCATACTTATGCACTTATGAAAGTAGCAACATAGGTAATTAATTATAATTGTCTTATTTAGGGACGAGCGAACAGAATGAAAACGAAAACCCGACTGCAACTAAGCGAAAACGAGAGGCTTCTATTGCTTGGGATCATTTTAAAAAACCAGCGAGCGAACTCAAGCGATATGCAATTACTGCGGTAAATCTTTAAAAACGGCCGGGAACACAACCAACTTGATTGACCATCTGAGACATGTTCATCCAGATCGCCTTCAAGTTGAAAAGAATCAAAAGGCCACATCATTAGATATTTTTGTAGGTAGAGCACCGTCTTATTACAACAGCGATTCAGCTAGGAAACGACAAATAGACAAGAAGGTTATGAACATGATTGCTGTGGACGTACAGCCATTCAGTTGTGTAGAAGATGAAGGGTTTATAGAGCTTCTGAATGAATTGGATCCACGCTATAAATTGCCTAGCAGAAGGCATTTGCGAGATGAAATTCTTCCTACCCAATATGCGACATTGGAAAAAAACTAAGTTCCATATTAGACAGCGTAGATTTCCTTGCATTGACAACAGATCTGTGGACTTCGAGAGCCAATGAAGGCTACATAACCATAACTTGTCATTTTGTTTCAAAAGAATTCAAACTTATGTCTGCCATTTTATCTACTGGACAACTTTTTAACACACACCAATCACACGTCGTCCAATATTGCCGAATCCATTAAATCTGTTTTAATAGATTGGGGTATTTCAAGTAAGGTGGAATGCATTGTGACTGACAATGATGCGACTATGAAGAGAGCTTGTGAACTGCTTCAATATAAACACTTACCCTGTGTTGCTCACACTATTAATTTGTTGGTACAGGACATTTTGAAAATGCCGATACTGCAACCCATTCTGACAAAGTGTAAAATTATTGTGGCTTTTTTTTAAAAGAAGCACTGTCGCATATGAAAAATTTAAGAAAGCGCAGGGCGTGGAAAATCCATATGGACTTATCCAAGAGATGCCAACTCGGTGGAACAGTGCCTTCGAAATGATAAAGCGAGTTTTAAAAACTTACGAACACATAACAGTCGCATTGGCTAATTCTCACAATGCTCCTTCACCGTTTTCTGCTGAGGAAATCGACGTTTTAACCGAGCTAAGTAAATTGTTGTTGCCATTTGAAGATGCGACGCTATCGGTATCTACAAATACCAACGTATCTGTTTCTCTGATCATTCCTGTCATATGCGAGCTGCGACATAAAATAATTGATTTAAATACTACGCTAAAAACAAAAAGAAGGCAGCGCTGTGTTGGAATTCCTAAAATCTCGCTTGTATGAAAGACTGTCACATTATGAAACCCGTACTATACCACGCATTGCAACCTTCTTGGATCCAAGATTCAAGAAAGATGGGTTTTTATTAACATCGAATGCAGATGAAGCTGCCAAAGCTGCGGAGCAGGAACTAGTCGTTTTGTTTTCAAAATACAACGTTGAACAGCCAACAGCACCAATAGAGGAGCCTACGCGATTTTCCTTTCTGAAAACAAAAGTGGCAAATAAAATTATTTCTTCCCGGGCAGATGCCATTGTTTTGCTCCGGCAGCACTTGGGGAAAACAAATTCAAGTGAAAAAATGCGACCCTTTGGAATACTGGAAGGTAAGATCAAGTGCATATATACAATTTTCGATTATTTTAACGTTTTATTTTTTTAGATGAGTACTGAAGACAGAGTGCTGAAATCTCTTGTATACAAAATTTTACATGTGCCGGCCTTGTTGTGTGAGTCTGAGCGAATATTTAGCTAAGCGGGCAAGCATATCATTAAGTGGCAAAAAAAACTTTTTCAAAAACTGATAGACTAAGTACTGTTGTTAAAAAAAAAAAATGATCTCAATAAAGTTTAGGCCTTGTTTTACCTATAAAAATTTAAGTTTTTCTATTTCAAAACAATGATGTTTAGTAGATGTTTAACTCTAAAAACATGGAAAGCATCGATGTCGGTAGACATCGATGTTTTCCCACCTCTATGGTGAGCGTAATAAACTCCAGCCAAGATATAAAATGCAAATAGTAAAAGAAGATTTAAAAAATAAAGTAATAATTAATAAAAAAAATCGTATAATTCACAAAGATAATATTAAGTTTTAACCATTTTTTTACGTTTTCTATTTTTTCATGTTTTAGCATGATTATTTTAATATTCATATATATATTACTGGGCTCAGCCGCTTCTAATTATATAAACTACTCTAAAGAAGATTACGTTTTAATCGAAGACACAAATAACTTATTTTTATACGAAACATACAGGGAACTATATAACGTAACTAATTTAAGTTTTTATAAAAGCATTATTGAGGAAGAAGTAAAATACGTAAAGAATAATAACATCAGCACTGATTGGGATTTTTACTTGCAATTGAAACTAGCTAGCTCCCTTTTAATATAATTTACACCACACAAAAAAAATAAAAAGAAGCATAAATGAACTTGGTACCATTTTTAAATGGATAACGGGTACACCAGACCATAATGATATGGTTACCATACAAAATAAAGTAAATGACCTTATAGTCAATAACAATAAACAAAATAAAATCAATTCAGCAATTTTTAAGGAAATAGGCAGGGTAACCAATTTGCTAAGCCTCAAAGTTGATAAAGAATTTCAACTTAAAAACACAGATTACAACCGCTGTCAAAAGATTTACAAAAATTGCGAGATGCAATTACTTTTTCAAAAGCCAAAATTTTATATTCCAATATCTTGAATAACCACGATGTGGCAAATATTTTTACAAACGAAAAATTCAACATAACATTAATAGATTTGATAGACGTTTCTATCTTTTCAATTGTTTCTTATAAAGGTTTAATCATTTTCTTTATTAAATACCCCATTGTAAACAAAAATGGCAACTTATATCACGCTAAGGCTATATCTCAACAAGATGAAAAATTATTAATTGAAGATAAAGTAGCTAAATGTAATATTACTTTTCATTCCATACAAATTTATAAAAAAGAAATATATAGTAATTTTGCACAATTATGAAATACTAAAAATTGTTTTGTAGACCTACCAATAAAGAATTCACAACTTGTAAGAAAATAAAAGAAAAAAACAGACAATTAGAAATAATAACAGATGGCGCTATTTTAGTGTCCGGAATAAACTATGTAAACCATACTTTAATTTTAATTAATAGGAAAACAACCATGTTCAAATAACATTAGTCATAATTATACCCTTCGACCATTGAAAATGGTAAAAAAAGGGTATACTAACTTTGTGCAAAATGCAAATGTATGTAACAGGCAGAAGGAGGCGTGGCAGACCCACAAAGTATATATATTCTTGCTCAGGATCACTAGCCGAGTCGATTGAGCTATGTCTGTCTGTCTGTCCGGATGTCCGGATGTCCGTCTGACCAGATGAACACACAGATCTCAACTATTATAAATGCTAGAGATACCAAATTTGGAATGAAGGTTCCTATGTAGTCGGCGCAGATCAAGTTTATTTCAAATGTTAAGTGCCACGCCCACCGCCCCGCAAATCAATAAATTAATTTTTG
The DNA here is from genome assembly GCA_018903425.1 of Zaprionus nigranus. Classification (NCBI taxonomy): domain Eukaryota; kingdom Metazoa; phylum Arthropoda; class Insecta; order Diptera; family Drosophilidae; genus Zaprionus; species Zaprionus nigranus. The sequence goes on from JAEIGD010000267.1 coordinate 54,041, forward strand.
AACTCCATTTGTAAGCGCTGTATAAAAGATACAACTTTCTGACTTTAACATATACTAAGCTGAATGAAATATCTACATAGTCTCCAAATTACAATCCGATCGGACAATAAACACAGAAGTTATTTAAGAAAGTATGAGTATAAAATCAAGTGCTTCAGTCAGCTAACAAGGGAGGCGGGCGAGCGCAAAGCGCGAGAGTTACCACTTGTGACCTGAGCGGTGGAGCTGTTGAGGAGGGTTGAGGGGGTTAATTGTGCTTTCCTTCTTCTTATATGGTGAAATAAGTTTTCCTCGATATGTGCAATAATGCGACCGTACGGTTCGGAAGTCAAGACAGAAGTGATTTTATTTGAGTTTTGTTCTTAATGGCTAACTTATAATTTCGGCAGAATATGTTGTTGCGTGGAATTGTCGCGCAGCTCAATGTCGCGTTGCGCTGCCTAAAGTTTCAACTGCAGACGCCGGTTCGGCGCGGCTGATCGTCGGCGCATCATGATTTGGGCACCGACGTACCGTTGCTGTGAGCGTCGATTGTGTTGAGTCCGACCAATATGTTCGTATGTTGCGTCTGTAGAGTCAGCGTATCAGCGACTATTTTGTAGCCCAAACAAGCGGCAACTCATACACTGGCCGTTACTCAAATGTGGTGAAATAGATCATTTGAACAGAAGAGCGGCTGTTCATGTAAGACTTCGCTAGTCGCTGCGATAGGTCTGTGTGAAGGCATGAGGGGGTTTCAAGGGGGAATGGCAGCTGTCGGTGCCGGGCTGGTGACTCCTCCCCCTAGAATGGAGCAAAGGCCATAACGATGGAATGGCCGGAGCGACAATAGGCAGCTGGCATTCTGTGAGCAGGTGGACGATGTGGATGGAATGTCCAGGAGACGACGACTATGACTGCCAGTAGCAGGAGCAGTATGTAGACGGCTGTGGTGTGTTGTGTTGATTGAAGGTCGAAGTTCAGGATTCTATTTAATTTTGTTATTGTACATAATATAATTAGGCGTTACAATAAAGTGGGTGTTATTTATTGGTAGGGGGATTATTTTTGCAATTTTTGTATTCTTTTTCTTAAATACAAGTTTTGACATTGAATATAATGTTTGAATTGTGATAGGTAGTATATAATTTTAAAACTGTATAAACGCTCATCTGATTGGACATATAGATGTGGGTTTTGAAATATATTTTTGTTTTTAGTATTTCTTAATAAATGTTGTTCTTCTTTTAATTCTTTAACAATTTTGTTTGGAGAGTTCGTAAGAAAGTTGTTTGTTCATAATTTATGTTTGCTTACACTTCCTTCTATGAGTGTTTTTCTTAAGTCTCTTTCAAAAAAAAAAAAAAATGGGGTATTATTAAGTTTTTTATATGTAAAGGCTGTGTGGCCCCATAAGTAAACATGGAATGGCAGTAATTAACGGGAGAGGGATGTAGTCAGTAGTTATTTTTTCCTTTTTAATATTGGTTTCCTGATCTTTGATTTGTGTAGTTTCTGTCTTTTAATGGTAGTGAGTGTAGTGCCATGGTCGTTTGCAACTTGGTGTAGAGAAAACCTGGGTGTTATCTTATTTCTCCTGTTTTCTTTCCTCAAAACTATATTATCAGGTTCTACTGGAGTCGGGTCTGCTCTATTTTCGTTTAGTTTCTCTGTTCTTGTTTTTACGATAGTTTGAAGTTTTTCTTTAACAGTTGGGTAAAGTTTTTCCTGAAAAGTATGTAGTTTTTCTAAGTAGTCGTGTTGGGTGCTAAATTCAATGGTTTTGTTAAATGTATGGGTTCTGCCAGTGAACAGTTCGTAGGGGGTAAGCTTGGTTGCGGAATGGATCGCATTATTATAGGTAATTAATGTTTCTGTCAGTAGTTCATCGTGTTCGATTGGTAGTTTTTGGTCTTTGCGAGTGTTAAGGATTATTCTGTAGATTTCTGTAAGGGTGGAGTGTAAGCGTTCCACGGGGGAATTGCTTGAAGATTGTTGGAAGGATGTTTCGTGCATGAGTATTTTGAATTGAGTGCAAAATGTTTTGAATATGTTGCCGGAGAATTCGGCGCCTTGGTCGTAAACTATCTGTCCGGGGATTCCGAATAAACTTATAAAGTGTTTTAACGATTTTACTATGTTTAGGGAGTTACGATTTTCAATAGGGTATGCTGCCGCGAATTTAGAAAATTTGTCGATCAAAGTCAGGTTATATGTGTTGTTGATACAGTAAATGTCGATGTGGATTATGTCAAGGGGTTTTTCAGGTGTTGGGGGAATTAAGAATGAGATTTTCTGGGGGTGTCTGTCGTATTTAAGTGTTAAGCAAGTTTCACATTGGTTGATTAACTGTAAAATTTTGTTCTTCATGTGGGGGAAAAAGTATTCGCGTTTTAAGTGAAGGAAAGTCTCGTCAATGCCTCTGTGATTGTTGTTGGTGTGATAGACGGAGATAATTTTATCCTGTTCTTGAGTTGTCGTTATTTCCGTAAGGAAAGAAGAACAGCTAATTAGTTTGAATGTTGGGTTATTAGAGAAGTATACGGCGTATACTTGTTCTAGTACCTTGAGAATGGTTTCGTCAGCAAAAACAGCGCATGTCTTATTTGGCTTTAATGTTTGTTTGAGTATGTTTGCACAATCGTTAAAGTCGAATAAGGGCTTGTAGTATTCTCATCTAATTTTATGTTTAAAGGGTGTAACTGTTATGTGCTTATTATCTGGGTAAATTTTTAGAATAAGTTGAACGTTAAAATCGTTGAGGGGTTTGTCGGATTTAGGGAGATTAGGGGTAGGTTCGGGAACCGTTTCATTATGGTTCAGGTTAGCGTCTGCCCTGCTTAATGCATCGGCTATGACATTTTGGGAGCCTTTTTTGTGAACTATATCAAATTCGTATTCAAGCAATTGAAGCCGCCAACGGACGATTTTAGAGTTTGGCTCTTTGAAGTTCATTAGCCAAATAAGGGGTTTGTGGTCTGTCACAATAGTAAACTTTTTACCGAACAGATATGGTCTGAAATACTGTACGGCCCAAATGATTGCCAGCATTTCTTTTTCTATGGTTGAGTAGTTTATCTCGGTGTCGTTGAGGGTTCTGCTGGCGAAGCAGACTGGCTTATCACTTTGTAGTGTACCTTGAGACAAGACGGCTCCAAGGGCGAAGTTGCTTGCGTCTGTTGTCAATATGAAATTTTTTGAGAGGTCTGGGTACTGAAGTATGGGGTCGTTTGAGAGTAGGGTTTTTGAAAATTCAAAAGCTTTCAGGAATTCGTCGTCTATTGAAACGGGTTTCTTACCCTTCAGTTGTTTTGTCATTGGTTTAGTGATACGGGCAAAGTCATTTATGAATTTCCTGTAATATCCTAGAAGTCCCAGGAAGGATTTAATCGCTTTCCTATTCTTGGAGCAGGGGTAGTTTTGAATGGCCGAGATTTTGTTGGGATTGGGTTTTATGCCTTGCTCCGTAATTATATGCCCTAAGAATTCTATCTCTTTGCGGAGGAAGTTAGATTTTGATACTTGTACTTTCAAGTTGGCTTTTTCTAACTTGGTGAGGACTTGGTCGAGGTGTAAAATGTGTTCTTGGAGGGAGGGTGAGAAGATGATAATGTCATCCAAATAGACTAAACAGGTGGGCCCAACTAGATCGCCTAGGATATTATCCATCACTCTTTGGAAGGTTGCTGGAGCGTTCTTAAGACCAAAGGGCATACGCACGAACTCGTAATGTCCTCCTTCTACAGTAAAGGCTGTTTTGGCAATATCTTCAGGTTTCATTTCGATTTGGTGAAATCCGCTAGCCAAGTCGAGTGTGGAAAAGTATTTTGCTTTCCCGATACGATCTAATATGTCGTTTATGTTTGGAATTGGGTACCTGTCGGAGACTGTCTTATCGTTCAGTTTCCTGTAGTCTATGACCAGCCTCCATTTTTGATGTTCGTTCTGGGGTGTCTTTTTTGGGGACTACCCAAACAGGAGCGGACCAAGGGGAGAAACTAGACCTGATTATGTCTTGGTTTAACATAAGGTCGATTTGTTTTTTGACCTCGTCTTTGTGTATGAATGGATATCTGTAAGATCTAACATGTATGGGTGTGTCGTTTATGGTAGGGATTGAGTGCCTAATCGTGTTTGTAAATGAGAGTGTGTCGTTTTCGTTATAAAAAACGTGGGAGAATTTTTTACATATTTTTATCAATGAATTCTTTTCTTCGGGATTAAGGTGGCTTATTTGAAGTTCTTTGAAGCATGTGGGTTGGGGTTGAGATTCATAGGGGTTCGACATGAGATGAAAAAAGTTCAATGTGGTCTGATTCTTTATAAGGTTTCCCTTCAGTAGGGGTTTCGAGGTAGAGGAGTTGGTCTGAATCTGAATAGTTTACTATTTCGAAATTTGTTACATTGTTTATTGATCGGTAAAGTCCGCCAGATATTATTAAATCTTTGTTAATTTCGATGGTATTACATAGGAATTCTTCATTTGTGGGTTTGACGGGTAGAGGCACGATAAGTTTAGTATGTGCAGGGATTCTATGAATGTCTGAGGTGCGGTTACAGTAAGTTTGTATTGGGATTGTGGCATTGTTTGTTTTAAGTTCTGAATTGGTTAGGTCAATACTTGCGCCGAGTTGTGAAAGAAGGTCCATGCCTATCAAAACGTCAAAAAACGAATGAAATTTAAAAAAGCAGCATTTGCATTTTGCCAATGGTTTTAAATACCGGGGGAAGGGTATTGAAGTTATTTGCTGGATTTGGAAATTGTTGAGTGCTGTTTTTAAAAAGATGGGGGCGTGAAGGTTGGTACATTCGCTTGGGGTGGTGTGTATCGGGTCTACGAAGGAATTTGTTGACCCTGTATCTATTAGGCATTTAAGATTGTGTGTGTTATGTATTTGGATTACTATATAGGGTAGGGATGAGCTATGTGTTGTTGGACTTATGTATCCGGTCGATTTGAGGCTGGTGCCGGAAAATTTGGTTCGGCGGTAGTTTGATTATCTAGGTCGATGTTGTGTAGTCCGTGGGTCGGGGGATTTTCAATTTTGAATGGGTTCCTGTTTTGTTGTCTGTTATTGTAGCTGTTGTTGTTTGAATTGTTGTTGTTGTATCCGTTGTTTTGGCGTCGATTGTTGGAGTTGTTTCTGAACTGTTTATTGTTTGGGTACGGTTGGTGGTTATAGTTGTTCCGGCTATCTCTGTGGTTAGAGTTATTGGCGTTTTGGGTTTGATATTGTTGGGGGTTATTTGGGGCGTTATTATAAGATCTCCTATTATAGGACAAGGATTGTTCGACTTTACATTGTTCGTAAGCTTGTTCGATAGTTTTTGGGTCTTTAAGTCTGATTAGGGTTTTCAAGGGTTCTCTTAGCCCTTTGATGAATGTATTCAAGCAAACTTGGTTATACAGGGTTTTCTTTGCTTCGATTACTGCAGTAGATTCTCCGTTGCTTTGGAAAGATGAAAAAAGCTGGCTTTTTATCTTCGATATACCAAAGAAAAGTTGGCCAAGTGACAGGTTATCTGCGAAAAGTTGAAGTTCGCTTAGAAGGCAAGCTTCAGTTTTCTTGTTTGAATACATTCGGGTGAGGTTACTTTTAATCTCATCCCATATCAGGGGCGTGTTGGCGAGTTCTAAAGTTTCGTCTGCCCTTCCTATAATCTTATTTCTTATTGCCCTGAGCGTAAGTAGTCCGTATGGTGTCTGGTCGGCACTCCTGGTAAGCATGAGTATTTCTTCTACGCTGGTTATAAACCTATCGAGATATCGGGGTGAACCGTCGAATGGGGGTAGGTGGCTGACAAAGGTCATGATATCTTTTGGTTTGAAGGTTGTTGATAAGTTGCTATTGGTGTTGCTAACTGTGGGGGTTATGGACCTAGAAGGGTCAGAAATGTTACCCGAGTCCATGTTTGTTTGTTTTGTGGGGGTTTCGGGGATTTCTTCACTGACTACAAGTGGGGGTTTAGTCGACTACTGGAACGGGTGACTTTTTTTGGGAGAGTGGTATCCGTTTGAGTTCCTAATACAAAACGTGTTCTTTTTTTCAAAGTTTTGTGCCAATGCTTTGACATTGATTATGAACAAATTTTTAAGGGTTTATGTGTTTCGAGTCGTTATGTGTATATGTATGTATATTTTGTATTGATGTACTTATGTGATAGCTTAGTTTAGTTGTTGTGTGTATTATGTCTGTTTCGAGTCTTTATTTGTATATGTATGTATATTTTTGTGTTGATGGTAAGTGATATCTTAGTTTAGTTGTTGTGTGTATTATGTGTGTTTCGAGTCTTTATGTGTATATATATATATATTTTTTGTGTTGATGTACTTATGTGATAGCTTAGTTTAGTTGTTGTGTGTATTATGTGTGTTTCGAGTATTTATGTATATATGTATATATATTTTTGTGTTGATGTACTTATGTGATAGCTTAGTTTAGTTGTTGTGTGTATTTTTTCAATATTTAATATTTGTTCTGTAAGGAAATTTTTTTTTATGTTTGTTCTTTATTGACATTATTTATAATTTATGGTTAAGAATCATATGTGGTTTCAAGTGACAATCTTTGAAAGAAAAATTTTGGAATTGTTAAATGTATATTTTTGCTATTGAGCTGTTTCTTATTTTGTTTAGAAGTTGAAAACAATAGAGTGATAGCCGTTGTGTATGGTTTGGTTTCTTTTGCAACAATGTTGTTGTCTTTCCGTTGTGTATGTGTGCGATGATATATTGGGTAGGTCATTACTTTGTTGCGCAAGGCGCTGTGTATGCGTGAGATTTGTTTATGCAGTACTTTATGCACTATGACGCCTGGCTGGGCTGAGTCGGGGCAGCGGCTATCCCGTTTGATATCGCGCTGGCATATTTACACACATACATATAATAATTTACACACATACATGGCATAATACTTTGATGTGTGCGTTTGGTTTTGTATGAGTGTATAATGTATGATGTAATTTAGTGTATAGCCCGCTGTAGTTATCACGTTTGATTCTACGCTGACGTATATGTACATACATTATATTTGTATGGAAAATTCTTTGTTGTATGAATGTATGTATGTATGTATCTAATTTGATGTATAGTCTGCTGTAGTTATCACGTTTGATTCTACGCTGACGTATATGTACATACATTATATTTGTATGGAAAATTCTTTGTTGTATGAATGTATGTATGTATGTATCAAATTTGATGTATAGTCTGCCGTAGTTATCACGTTTGATTCTACGCCGACGTATATGTATGTACATACATTGTATTTGTATGGAAATTTCTTTGCTGTATGGGTGTATGTATATATGTATCTAATTTGCTGTATAGTCTGCCGTAGTTATCACGTTTGATTCTACGCCGACGTATATGTACATACATTATATTTGTAGGGAAAATTCTTTGTTGTATGAATGTATGTATGTATGTATCTAATTTGATGTATAGTCTGCTGTAGTTATCACGTTTGATTCTACGCTGACGTATATGTACATACATTATATTTGTATGGAAAATTCTTTGCTGTATGAATGTATGTATGTATGTATCTGATTTGCTGTATAGTCTGACGCAGTTATCACGTTTGATTCTACGCCGACGTATATGTACATACGTTATGTTTGTATGGAAAATTCTTTGTTGTATGAATGTATGTGTGTATGTATCTAATTTGATGTATAGTCTGCCGTAGTTATCACGTTTGATTCTACGCCGACGTATACTTTATGAGAATTGAGTTTTTAGGTGTTCTTTCTTGTGGGGATTTCGTATTTGTGCGTTACTATGCCTGGCCTGACATATATTCGTGGCGGTAGTTATCACGTTTGATTCTACACAGACATCTTGGATAATGCACGATTTTTGATATGTAATGATTACACCAACTGACACCCATGGTGACAAATGTCCACAATGATGGTGATCGGCGATTGACACCCGTCTGTGTGCACTTATCACCTGGTGTGGTATATGTATGTGTTATGTTTTCGTTTCAACCATTTGTTCGGCACTGTTCAAATATTGTTTACAATTCACTGTTATGTTATTTATTTGCACTTGTCAACTTGTTTTTTAACTCACATATCTTTCTTTTCTTTTTTTGTGTGTTCGTGTACTTACAGGTAAGTAAGTGTAATTAGAAGAAATTCTATTCTTCTTTTTCCGGCTGCGCCAGTTACCACTCGTGACCTGACCGGTAGAGCTGTTGAGGAGGGTTGAGGGGGTTAATTGTGCTTTCCTTCTTCTTATATGGTGAAATAAGTTTTCCTCGATATGTGCAATAATGCGACCGTACGGTTCGGAAGTCAAGACAGAAGTGATTTTATTTGAGTTTTGTTCTTAATGGCTAACTTATAATTTCGGCAGAATATGTTGTTGCGTGGAATTGTCGCGCAGCTCAATGTCGCGTTGCGCTGCCTAAAGTTTCAACTGCAGACGCCGGTTCGGCGCGGCTGATCGTCGACACATCGTGATTTGGGCATCGAGGTACCGTTGCTCTGCCTTACGCTTCATCGGAAGACGCCGGTCCGGCGCGGCTGATCGTCGGCGCATCATGATTTGGGCACCGACGTACCGTTGCTGTGAGCGTCGATTGTGTTGAGTCCGACCAATATGTTCGTATGTTGCGTCTGTAGAGTCAGCGTATCAGCGACTATTTTGTAGCCCAAACAAGCGGCAACTCATACACTGGCCGTTACTCAAATGTGGTGAAATAGATCATTTGAACAGAAGAGCGGCTGTTCATGTAAGACTTCGCTAGTCGCTGCGATAGGTCTGTGTGAAGGCATGAGGGGGTTTCAAGGGGGGAATGGCAGCTGTCGGTGCCGGGCTGGTGACTCGAGCGCCATCTGTCGAGATTAATTTCAAAGCATGTTCATATGTATATGTGTACATACATAGGAACATACCTACATAGGTCGAAGGGTATCCCACTGTCGCGTGCTGCGCGACTGTTGCTTTTCTTACTGGTTTTAATTATTTTTGTATTTTTTACGTTAAAGCTTCTAAAAAATGTATTCCCCAATTTATGTCCAATTATTGGAAACTTCATAAACAACATTCAGTTACTAAACGTAACACAAATCAGATACCTGAAGTTAACCTAAACGCTTTGAAATCACTTAATGAAAAAATAGACCAACTTACAGATACCCTTTAGAATCGGGGACCATTTATCTTTAGAAAGTGGGAAGTTATCACCCTCGGTCCCTCTATATTTAATATGGAAATTATAAACAGTTTTCATAGCCACTTGGAAACCCATATTTTGCTCTAGCGCTATCCTCTTGCGCCAGTGTCTTACAAACATAAACAATACCCGAATTTGTCAGCACTTTTCATTTAACAAACAATCTTTTCCAAGAGGCAGTTATTAAACTGCGCACTTCAAAAACGTAAATATTGACCACTTGGTCCCCATCCTAATTAGAACTTTTCAAGTGTCAACAAAATTCTCGATCAAGAGCGTATCGTAAACAACGCTCTCACGATCTGTGTCTCCACGCTCCATTGTAAACAAAGCCTAATTTAACCACGAGACGGAAGCTTTGACGTTACTTTAGCTTAAGAACATATCTGTAACGTCAGTCCTATTTTGGCATTCAATAAATACGGAAGTTTCTTCCTACAAAAAATAAATTTTTTTCCATCACGCGGTCGCGAGTTGGTTAATTTACATACATACATACGCACATCTACATAGCAAGCTACAGCGGTGATTTTTCGTTTTCGCTTTCGAACGTCACCCGCTCACTAGCATTGCACGCGCTTGCACTCAAACCGGCAACTGATAATACTCTACCTTTGGTCGGGTATAACTCTTTTTCGGTATCACTTGCATCGAATTATTTTTTTGATAACTAGTGCTTCTACAATTATTCAAGTATAATTGTTTTCGTCGTTTATTGTATTATACAATAAAAAACATATACTTTCTCGTTTTCATCCATTAAAATGGAACAAGGAAAGCCAAAAGTGAGTCGTCCGACTATTGATGACCTTAGAAAAAGGCTATGAGTATATGTAAAGAGCTTTCGCCGGGTAGAACAGCGTCTAGAAACAGGTACTATACCACTAGACGTCTCCGAGCTTGACTGCAGGATTCAACTTTTGTCCGAAGCTATTGTCAAGGCAACCGGACTTCAAGAGCAAATTGAAAGCCTTGATGAAAACGATGAGTTTGGAGCCGAGTTGGAGGAATTGTCAATCACGACCAAAGCGAGAATTATGTCTCTTCTTTCAGGCGTGAAGTCATCGAGCGATCCAGAAGAAAAGGTTTCGGCTCCGATGGCACCAACTCGAGCTCGACTCCCTAATTTGGCATTACCTAAATTTAGTGGCAATTATTCTGAGTTTAAGAATTTTATGGGATTATTCGAGACTCTTGTTCATAATGATAAGAGCATTCCTGCTATCGAAAAGTTCAACCATCTGATCTCCTGTCTTTCTGAATCAATGTTCCATCTATTTGTATAGTACTAGATTTTACAGCAGGTTTTTTTAAATATTTGCTCACAAATCTATTCAAGTTGTTTATTTTTTCGATAATTGTATTCATAATTTTATCGAGATTTGCCATTAAATTAAGTAAACGGATTACACTGTCTTCCATTTCTGTTATACGTTTATTTCGTTGATCAAAAGCCTTAATTATTGTTTGCTCCTGAAATGTTTTCAATTCATTTACTTTCCCAGCTACATACGCTTTTATCGTCAAGTCAAAATCATTTTTCGGTAGCAAAGAATTTTTTAACTCGTTTTTGTTGTACATTTATATGACCATCACTATCAAGATATACACCTGTTAGGTTTTCAAGTTTTCTTTTGAAAATTGAAGAAAATTGACTATTACTCGAATAATGACCAAACTTGTCAATAGACATTTTAATATTAATTGAAATGTCTGGATGACTTCTGTATTTATTAGTATATTATTTTCTCTTCACGCAACTCTTCTGTTATTGATAGAATTTCATTGGAATGATTGTTATTACCAGCAGCTTGTGAAGCTATTAAAAGTTGTAATCGTTCAACTAATTCGTTAACGTTATTCCAATAAACATAATTTGGTTTGACCTGTTTTAACTTCATAAACATACTACCATCAACACCCCCTCCTTTCTAGCTTTGAATTGGTGTAGATACAGCTATAGGTTTTAATTTAGCTGGTGTCGTTGTTGTTGTTGACGATAACAAAGGTTTAATAATTTTAGTATTTTTCAATGCACGAGTTCCTTTAATTTGTTTTTGTGGATCACAACTCGCTAGCTTTTCAAGTGAACAGACGTGTTTTTCTTTTTGCTCTCCGAACTTCATTAGATATATTTTTGATTAACCGGTGTTCCACGTAACAAAAAGTGTACTAATACTTCTTATAGTGTTTTCTCCTATTATTTTGCTAAATAAATCTGTTCACTCGCGAGTGCTTTCTATTAAATTAGTCAAATATTTTTGTTTGGTAATTTGGAATTGGTTTGCTATTGGCTTCTTTGTTTACATCAACTCTTCTTAGTTTTGTTGTTGTATTGCTTGGTAATTTTTAGATTCCAGGCGCTTACTCTTTTTAGTTTGCCTCTCTCTCCTACTTTCGTTTGCGCTGTGCATTTGTTATTGTAGTTACTGTAACGACAGCTAGTGCTCTCGCCTACTTAGCATTTGCCCTTTTTTTACGTAGTTTGCTCTTAGTTTTTTTTAACGTTTTATTTGGCTACTCTTTTACAGGTCCTGTGCTATTAAAACCTGTCGAAGCGAGATTAAGTGCGCTCAACCTAGCATCTCATGTTGGCTGTGTGATAATGTTGTACATGCCAAATGTGCCAATGTCAATGGTACAACTGCTGATGCTTTAGCTAAGCGCATTGGGCTGCACTATTGCTGTGAGGGGTCTGGGTGCAAATGAAATGAGATCTTTCATGCGGCAGACACGGAAAGGCTTTAGGGAATTGTTTAGTGGTTTTCGTACGCTATCTCAAAAGTTCTCTAAGCTGGACTCAGAATTTAATGGCCTTCAGCTGATGAGTGAGTCCCCGAAGCGCAAAAAAAATCTACCCGCAAAGAAGAAACCCTGTCTGCTGCCATTTTACCTTCGACCGCCTCCGCTCAGCATGGTACTCCGTTGACACAGCCGTTGAAACCGATCACCACATCTGTGGTAACGAGATCGGCGGCTCAGAAGAATTCGGTTCCCGAATCGGTCAACAACGAGTCTCTGCAGCCAATGACGCCAAACGTGCCCTCTACGTCATCTCCTGCCATAGTCTCGATACCTGTGTCTGATTTACCCAGGGCTACAACCACTGATTCTTTATCAGTGGTGCCCAAGCCTATTGTAGGGATTCCCCCGAGGAAGCAAATCTTTGTTTCCAGGCTTGCCCCTGATCTCACATCTGATGATGTCATGGCTTATATTCAAGCTAAAATACAAGCCACTGAGATAAAGGTGGAAAAATTTAAGTTCTCTTATGAACGGGACATATCATCCTTTAAACTTTTTGTGTACCCAATGAATGCTTTAACCTCATATGCACGGCAGATTTTTGGCCAGCTCATATTATGGTTAAAGAATTCGAGGCAAAGAAGAAAAAGAATCGGCAGCCGATTAGACTTACTTTGCCGAACCAGACCACTGCGCCTAATACGACGACGACAAAAAAACTAAGTTCGTGTCTTTCTTTCTCTTATCAAAATGTAACTTCTCTTTTTCTTGCCTACCAAAACGTTAGAGGCCTTAACACTAGCTTTCTAAGCTGTATGCTGATTCTGTATCCTTTGATTACCACTTACTAATATTTACTGAAACTTGGTTGAAACCAGAAGTTAAAAGTTGCTCGATTTTCCCAGACACATACACCTGTTTTAGATGTGATCGTTTATGACGAACAGGAGGTGGTGTTCTAATAGCTGTAAAGTCAGACTTTTCTTCTGAATTAGATTCAATTGACCATTGTGAACTTTTAGAATTCGTATGTGCAAAAGTAACACTGTATCAAATTTCAATTTATATTACCTGTTCTTACATTCCCCCCTCATCTGATATTTCCGTCTACTTGGACCATCTTTCAGCTATTCAAACTGTTGCATCCAAACTATCTGATAGGGATTATCTACTAGCTTTTGGTGATTTTAACTTACCAGAAGTTGGTTGGTCATCTCAATCCGGTATTCTGGCGCCCTCTATCTATAATTCTTTTTTAAATGGCCTATCAGAACTTTCTTTATTTCAAATTAATAATATTCCTCATTGTAGCGGTAGAACTCTTGATTTAGTTTTCTCTTCTGATATACTTCTTAACACTATCTCCAGAATTCATCCCTTACTACATCCTGAAGATCCCTACCATCCTAAGTTTGACCTTGTTCTAGCTCTGCCTACTCCAATGCAAATTGCATCTGTTCCTCGTAAAGTAAAATCACGTTGTTTCCGTAAGACCGACTTTGAAAAACTTAATCATTTAATTTTAGAACATGATTGGTCATCACTAGTCATTCATGTTCTGACTTAAATACTTGCATCTCATTTTTTTATTCCTCCATGAATTCATTTTTCGACCAATGTGTTCCTCTTGCTTTCCCAGTAAAGTCAAACAGCCCACCTTGGTTCTCTCGTGAACTTATGAGTTTAAAAAATTTGAAATCTCGGTATTTTAAAAAATTTAAACTTACTCGTAAACCTTTTGACTTTTCAAGATATATTGCTGTTAGAGCAAACTTTATTGCTCTAAATGCAAATTGTTACAACGAGTATTTGAGTCGTTGTCGTTTGCAGTTCGCTAAGGACCCTAAGCAGTTTTACAACTTTGTCAACCTGAAACGTAGATCCAGTAGATTCCCATCCTCGTTATTTTTCGGAGAAAATGAAGCAACCACTGATCAGGCCGCAGCCGATTTGTTTGCAGACTTTTTTCAATCTACCTACTCAACTAATCCGTATAGTTCTTCCATACATCCTTACCTGTACCCTATTAATAATTTTAACACTCTTTTTTTGTCCTACTATTAACAAAACTTTTTTTACTTAGTGATCTGAAATCTTTTAAACCTGTTTTTTCTCCTGGCCCTTATGAAGTTCCAGGATGTGTTCTAAGATTTTGTGCTATACTGACTTCAGTAAAGCATTTGATTCCGTAAATCATAATCTCTTGATTCATAAGTTAAATTTAATCGGTTTTCCACAAAAGCTTATTTTGTGGATATCCGATTATTGAGCTAACAGGTCTCAACGAGTTCTTTTTAAATACTGTCTATCAAAGCCAATCATAGTAACGTCTGGTGTTCCTCAGGGCAGCCATCTTTGCTTTTAACCTTATTATCAACGATCTTCCTTCAATACTTCTTCACTCTAATATCCTTATATATGCTGATGACGCGAAACTCTGTTTGACGTATAGTTATCCTACACTCAACTTTCTCCAAACAGATCTTGATTTGCTCTTTGCTTGGTGCAGGCATAATCTGCTGCATCTTAACTGTTTGAAGTGCAAAGTTATGTCATTATTACAGAGGTAGCTATCACGTCTTCAACTATGCATTTGATTTAAACTTCCTTTCAAGAATAACCGAGGTAAACGATCTAGGTATTCTCTTTGATCATAGATTGAAATTTGATCGTCACATTGCGCAAATTGTCAATAAGGCATTTCGAGTACTTGGTTTCATAAAAAGATGGGCCAAAGAATTTAGAGATCCTTATACGACAAAATTACTTTACACTTCTCTTGTTCGTCCAATTCTTGAATATGGTTCTTGTGTATGGTCGCCGCAATATCATATTCACCAAGATAGAATTGAGTCTGTTCAAAAGCAATTTTTACTTTTCGCTTTGCGTAGTTTTAACTGGGTACCAGGTGTAGACTTGCCATCTTATTCTAGTAGAATGCTTCTTATTAACCTACCTTCTCTTACTAATCGTCGTATTAGGTGTGTTAGGTGTTACGTTTCTTTTCAAACTAATCAAGTACGACATTGATTCTCCTATTATGCTTAACCAAATTAATTTCTGTATTCCTTCTAGAGTAACTCGTTATTTTTTTGCCACTTTCCTTGGACTTTTGTCATAATAATTATAGCTTGCATAATCCCTTTCGAGTTCTCTGTGCCGACTACAATAGACTGTTTAGAGTTTTCAATTCAGAGTCCTCCCTTAATTCGATCAAACTATCCATTCTTAACTACTTAACACTTAACAACAATTAACACTAATCCACCGATCTGATTGGGTTTTACTGGGTTTTCCCCAATCCCTTTGCAACAAATGTTGGATCGGTTTCTTTTTATTATCCCAGTTTAAATTTTAAATTTTAATCTTTAAATTTAATTTTAATTTAAATAAAATATAATATTAATAATATTTGTTTGTGGCGGCGGCAATGAATTCTTCCTTCTTGGGGGATCGTGAAATCGGGGGTGAAGCTGCTGTAGGACCGAAAAAACCGACGCGAAAAACAATTCGAAATAAAAGAACAATGCGGGGCGCGTGGCGTTCACTTCACTTATATTTTTCAACTGTCTTCATGTACATAGGATATTAACTTAAGCCTAACTTAACATAAATATGGAGATGTTGGATAAAAGAGCGCGAGAGCCCTCGGTAACTCTCGCACTGTTTACGCCGATATGCTGCCTACTTTCAGGCGGCGAGTTTCGGCGCAAACATCCCGCCCCCCCTTGCAATACTATTGCAAATAGACGGGGCCGGGATCTTTTTGGGAGGCCGCTGGAAGGGCTTGATGGGCGCTGGCGGACTATGTCTTAAAGACACCGGATAGTACCCAGCCAAACAGAGTGTTCTGGGCCAACGGCAAACCACCGTGGGATGGAACCAGCCCTGGAAGGAGTACGTCTCCATAGACGTCGGCCCCCAGAACGATGGATACTCTGCTTGGCACATGGCATCGAGTGTCCGCTAGCGTGATGCCCGGATAGCTGGTTTGGAGCGTTTTGTTGATCTTTTGTGCCGGAGTCCTGATCTGCACATCTTCCATCTTCAGAGTCACTGCGATGGAGAATTCTGGCGATGCCCTTGACCTGAACAGAGCACGGCAAAACCCATTTTCGGCGGAAAGGCCAAAAGCCTTTGCCAATGAGGTGGGCATGCGGCTGTATGGGCTGCACGCGTCCAACAGCACACGCACCTCGAAAATCTTGCCGGCCATATCCAGGTCGACTATGGCGGTCGGCATCATGCTGATCGCCACAGAGGGGGACGTCGCCAGGGGACTCCAAAGGTGGAAGAGGCGTCACGGATGGCAAAGATATCTGTGGTTCCTGCCTCTCGGGTTGGGAGGTGGTTGGAAGGTGGAGAAGCGTGTGGTGGCCCTCGCCGCATGTACGACAGGTGCCGCCACTGCGACATGAACCCTTCGAGTGTTCATGGGCGAGGCAGTTCGGGCAGTATTTGTTGATCAACACTGCCCGAAGACGCTTCTCCGCAGCCAGACGCAGGAATCTCTGGCACTTCTTTAGGGCGTGGACTCCTCTGCACACGCGGCATCTGAAGGAGTTTACCCCCTTTTGGTTTCGCTGGGGTGTGTGCCTTTGGTGGTGCCATCTTTACTAATCTGGAATGGAGAAGGTGGATATATGGATTAGTATTTTGGAGAACATATATCCACTGATGGACAACACAAGGTTAGGAGGGTTTCTGGACTGTGTCCTCTAAAGGAAGTAGGACTAATTTCGTTGCTGGCCTTTTGATCACGCCACGGGTGGTGAGGATGTCCACCACGCGGACAATGTCATCAGCGCCAGGATACGTAGAGTGGATTCGGCCCAGACGCCATTCGTTGACTGGAAGATTGTCTTCCTTGACAACCACCATATCGCCGACTTGGAGGTTTCTCGTTGGGAGTTGCCATTTGGAGCGTTTGTGCAACTCTTTGAGGTATTCCTCTTTCCAACGGAAACAAAACTGTTGATGCAGAGCCTTAAGTCGCTGCCATCGGTTGATGATGGATACAGCGTCTTCTTGGATTTCAGGCTCTGCTACGGACATGAGCGGACCGCCGATCAGAAAATGGCCAGGAGTCAAGGCTAAAAGATCGGTGGGGCTCTCAGACATGGGAGAAATCGGCCTGGAGTTAAGGCACGCTTCGACCTTGCAAAAGGAGAGTGGATAATTCCTCGAATGTGTATTTTAGTGAGGAAGTGGACTTGTAGAAGAGCGATTTGAAGCTCTTTACTCCAGCTTCCCATAAGCCACCCATGTGCGGTGCGCTGGGAGGGTTAAAATGCCATGCGAGGTTTTGATGGCTGTATTTGATGGATATATCAGCCTTCACTGCCTTCATAAATTCAGAAGCAACGACCTTGGAGGCTCCGACGAACGTCTTTCCATTGTCGGAGTAGACGTTGTGCGGGCAGTGCCACGTCTCGCGACGAATCGCGCGAAGGCTGCAAGAAATTTCTCGGTTGTGAGATCCGAGGTTGCTTCTAAATGTATGGCCTTTGTGCTGAAACAAACAAAGACACAAACACAGCCCTTGGTTATGAGGCAGGCTCGACCGGTGAAATTCTTAATTTCGAAAGGACCAGCGAAATCGAGTCCCGGTGTGGGTGAAAGGTCGAGAAAAGGAGACTCTCGCGGAGGGCAGAGTACCCATGAGTTGAGTTTGCAACTTCTTTCGATGTAGGATGCAAACTCGACAGGAATTGATGGTGGCTTTCACTAAAGTTCGGAGTTTTGGAATCCAGTAGCGCGATCTGATAAGACGCATCATTAATTGATTTCCACCATGGAGGGAGATACGATGCGTAAAACGGACAAGGAGGTGTGAGAAAGTACATGAGTACGGAAGGATGAGCGGGTGCCGTTCATCATAGCTTAAAGAAGCGGATGTTCTCACACGACCGCATGCTCTCATGACTCCACTGGCGTCAATGAAAGGATTTAAATTAATGATGTCGCTGCTCCTTGCAATCTGTTCCTTATTCAACAAACAATTCTACTCTTTAAGGAACTGAGTACGTTGGGTATTCCGGATGAGCAGATCTTGAACATTGGAGAGTTCAGAACTTCCGACATCTGGAGAGAGCGTAAGATCAGGTTTACGACACCTTTGAATAAAGCGGTATACGTAAGCCATTACCCGCAGTGCTCTGTCGAGCTCGGAAAATCTCTCCAAGATGCAACCGGATGAAGGAGGCAACTTGGTTAAGTTGCATTTAACAGGACGAAGTTCTTCGTCTGTTTCATGAGCGATATTGATCGTAGCAGGCCATTGTTCTGCTGAGGATCAGCCACTCGGGTCCATGCCACCAGAGACTGTTGTCAATGAGGTCCTCTGACGAGACACCTCTACTGGCCAGATCGGCAGAGTTGTGCTCGGATCTGACGTGGGACCATTTGCCTGAACTCGTGAGCTGAGTTATCTTAGCTACTCTGTTAGCCACGAATGTCGTCCATTGACATGGAGGCTTATTAAGCCAGGCTAACACACAATTGTGGAATCAGTCCAGTAGTACTCTTCGTAGCTATTGACTGGAAGCTGAGGAGGAGTGTTGCTGATAACTCGGCGAGCAGTAACGCGCCGCAAAGTTCTAATCGAGGCAAGGAGATGGTTTTTACCGGAGCTACTCTGGTCTTGGCAACAAGGAGATGGCTGGAAACTTTGTGTTGGATCTCAACACGGATGTAAATAGCTGCTCCGTAGGCGCGCTGAGATGCGTCGCAGAAGCCATGGATTTGGAGCTTAGCTAAGGGTGTATATTGGACCCATCTTGAAGGATCCGAATCCTATGGAGGGGATGAGTAGCTGGATAGGAAATCCTGCCAGCGTTGCTTAAGATCTTGTGGCAACGCTTCATCCCATCAAGATTTTGCAGCCATATCTCCTGCATGAAAATTTTGGCACGGACCACGAATGGTGCCAGCCAGCCTGCTGGATCAAATAATTTGGCGATGTGAGATAGAACTTCACGTTTAGTGTAAGACTGTCTCACATCTTCTTCGGAGGGCAAAGAGAAACTCATCCGTATGCGCTTGCCAGCGTATACCGAGAGTCTTTGCTAAGCTTGCTTCCTCTAGTTCGAGAAAATCTGCGTTTAGTAGATGGTCCTTGTGGATATTAGCTAGCACATCTTTGTGGTTGGAGGTCCACTTTCTTAGGAAAGCCAGCTGTCTCAAAGAGCTTTAGCTAACTCTTTTATGGACGCAGTGGCGCGCTTTATGGAATGCGCGCCAGCAAGGACATCGTCTACGCACATGTAATTGGATATGATGTCGCTGGCGAGAGGAAGATGTGTGCTAACATCCTGGGAAAGCTGTTGAAGAACCCGAATGGCCAAGAATGGAGCACAGTTAACTCCGAAAGTGACTGTGTTGAGTTCATAGTCACAAACTTCGCCATTTGGGTTCCTGAAGAGGATACGTTGAAATGGCGTGTGACTCGTATGAACGAGTATCTGCCGGTACATTTTAGTGATGTCGGCATTAAAAACAAAACGGAAAAAACGCCATTTCAAGATCTTTCATAGTCAGATCAGATTGGAGAACGGGTCCAATGAAGGATTCGTTCAGCGCTTCCCCTGGTGAGGATGACTGGGGCGTTGAAACAACGAAGCTTTGTGTTGGTGCTCCCTGGTTTGTAACTGCACGATGGAGATAAAAATTAAGCTGTAGTCGTTACTGGTAGCTATCGGCCTCATATGGTCTAAATCCAAATACTCTGGAATAATGAAGTCGTACCTGCTCTTTAAAAGGAAAGCTCTCTCTTTAAACGACATTCGTTTCTTAGAACTGGTAGCGAGTGGCGATGGACCCTGAATGTCCTACTGGAAGGTTTTAGATTTCGAGTCAGAGAGTAAATGACATGGCCCAACCCCGCTAAGTTCTTACGGGTGTGGTAAGAGCCAATGCTGAATGGGAAACTTTTACCAGTTTATTGGTAGATCCTCTTACAACCCAAAATCTTGTGAGAAGACTATCAAGTTTTTGCTCTTTTGCTGATCTGGATCCTTGTGGTAGTACGACACGGTCGAAA
>JAEIGD010000159.1:0-143602 GCA_018903425.1 Zaprionus nigranus
TTTTTGGTATCGCATACATACATACATAAGTGCATACGTTTTTTGCAACTTTTGAGTTCGCGCCATACATTTGTTATTCCGCAGAATATTGTCGATTAATATTCTCATCTCTAAGCTGTCTTAATAGAAATATTATTACAAACTCTCGCAAACAAATTTGGCCCTCAACAAGTAAACTTTGTGCACACGTACATCGCCCTATCACCTACTGTTTGTGGCGGCGGCAATGAAGTCTTCCTTCTTGGGGGGATCGTGAAATCGGGGGGTGAAGCTGCTGTAGGACCCAAAAAACCGACGCGAAAAACAATTCGAAATAAAAAAGAACAATGCGGGGCGCGTGGCGTTCACTTCACTTATATTTTTCAACTAACTTCTTGTACATAGGATGTAGTTTAACTTAAGCCTAACTTAACATAAATACATATGTAGGATAAAAGAGCGCGAGAGCCCTTGGTTACTCTCGCACTGTTTACGCCGCTGCCTATGCTGCCTACTTTTTGGCGGCGAGTTTCGGCGTAAACATTCCGCCCCCCTGCAATACTATTGCAAATAGATGGGGCCGGAATCTTTTTGGAGGCCGCTGGAGGGGCTTGAGGGGTGCTGGCGGACTACGTCTTGAAGACACCGGATAGTACCCAGCCAAACAGAGTGTTCTGGGCCAACGGTAGGCCACCGTGGGATGGAACAAGGCCTGGGAGGATCACGTCGCCATAGACGTCGGCCCCCAGAACAATGGAGACTCTGCTTGGCACATGGCACCGATTGTCCGCCAGCGTAATGCCCGGATAACGAGTTTGGAGCTCCTTTCCGACATTCTGAGCCGGAGTCCTGATCTGAACTTCTTCCTTCTTCAGAGTCACTGGGATGGAGAATGCTGGCGACACCCTTGACCTGAACAAGGCTCGGCAAAATCCGTCTTCGGCGGAAAGGCCAAAGGCTTTTGCCAATGAGGTGGGCATGCGGCTGTGTGGACTGCAAGCGTCCAACAGCACACGCACCTCGAAAATTTTGCCGGCCACGTCCAGGTTCACGATGGCCGTCGGCAGCATGCTGATTGCCACCGAGGGGATTGTCGCCAGGGACTCTGGAGGTGGAGGAGGCGGCGTGGATGGGACAGCGTTCTGCGTCTCGGCTGGAGTGGTGGTTGGGAGATGGAGAAGCGTATGGTGGCCTTCCCGCATGAGCGACAGGTGCCACCACTGCGACATGAACCATTAGAGTGTTCATGTGCAAGGCAGTTCGGGCAGTATTTGTTGATCAAAACTGCCCGAAGACGCTTCTCCGCAGCCAGACGCAGGAACCTCTGGCACTTCTTCAGGGCTTTGGGTGGTGCCATCTCACTTATCTGAAAGGAGGTGGATACAAAATATATATATTATATGTGTATATATATATGGATATAATATATATAAATTGGATATATGTATATATATAACTTATATATATATATAGGGTGGGCAAAGGAGAACTCGTCCGTATTCGCTTGCCAGCGTATACCTAGAGTCTTTGCTTTCAAGTTCTTCCCATTGGAGGACGGACTGGGGGCGTTGAAACCAACGCGAACTTTCGTAGTGGTGCTCTCAGGATTGAAAACAGCATGATGAGGGAGATAAAAAATGTTGCAGTCGTCACTCGGAGAGACAGGCCTCATATGGCCTAAATCTAAATAATCCTGAATAGTGGAGTCGTACTGCTCATTTAAAGGAAAGTTCCTCTGTAAACGATATTCGTTCCTGAGAAACTGAGCGAGTGCGATGGACCTTGAATGTCCTAATTCGAAATTTTCAGGATTTTTTGAATGGGAGAGTGACGACATATCTGCCCTCTTTGGAAGTGGTGCAAAAAAAGGTTGTTTTCACACTCTAATTCTGAAACTTTTACCAGCTTGGCTGGTAGATCTTCCACAACCGGAAACTTGGTGAGAGGATCATCAAGCCTTTGTTCTGTGCTGATCTTGATCCTCGTTGAAAAGGACGAAATGGTCGTAGGATTTGACTTGGCTACTGGTCCAGTGAGGACCCAGCCGAATATGGTCTCTTGACCGAGCAGGGTTCCACAAATCTTGGATACAGAGCCACTCTTCATGATAGATGGGAGAATATCGGCTCCTAGGAGCACGTCTATCGGAGAGCTCTGGTGGAAGTGCGGATCAGCGAGTTGGAGGTTTGGCAGGTCCTTCAGAAGTTCTTTTGAAATTGTGTAGGATGGAAGGTTGCCTGCCAATTGGGGGAGAACAAAGGCTTCAGTTTTTAGCTGTAACCTGGGAACGAGCGGGGAGCCAATCTGGAAGTGGCACAACTTTTGTGGATTGGCTGAGATGGCTTGATTTAAGCCAGCTACTTGGACTTGCACGGCTTGGTAGGAGGGCTGTATGATGTTAAACATCCAGGATCGATCAGCGCACGTTCCTTATAAGTTAAGCCCAAATGGCAAATATTTATAAGAGCAGTGCTGAGAAGAACACCTTGTGTGTTCGCCGTGAAGTAATTCTGAATACTAGTCGTTGGAGGAGTGGACTGTATATTCGAATTGGGAGTTGGTGCAGAATCTGCTGAAGAGGGCGCGGTAGGAGGGGTGCCACGATGCAGGAGTGTATTGTGGCGACCCTTGCACGTAAAACAATTATGTTGACTCGTGCAATCTTTAAGGATATGTCCTCTTGCGAAGCAGTTCAGAAACAACATCTGCTGTTTGATGAAATTGGACCTTTCATCAACAGCCATTTGGAGAAAGCGCGGACACAGACGGATTGGATGGTTCTCCTTTGAGCAAAGTTTGCAGGTTTGTGGGTTGCCTACAACCTTTGTCTCAAAGGAGTTTACCTTCCTCGTAGGAGGCTCCTTTCGAGCAGGTTTGGGACTAGTCTGTGCGCTTGTACTAGGTTGTACGTCCTCTATCGCTTCTAATGTGCGATATCGCTCTGAAAGGAAATCTGACATTTCCTTCCACGACGGAATTTCAGCCTTGATTTGTTCTGACTGCTCCCAAAGTGACAACGTCAGCCTTGGGAGTTTAGACGAGCATAGGAAGACTAGAAGGCAATCCCAATTCTCTGTGCTGATTTTGGAATGGTCTAGAGCCGTTAAGCAACTTTCAATAGTGCTTTGAAGGATTTGGATGGCGGCTCCAGACTCGTGAGAAACTGACGGAAGGTTGAAAAAGGATCTTAAGTTGGCTGTTGACTAACAACCTCTTATTTTCGAACCTGTCCGTCAAGTTTCTCCAAGCAGAGGAGAAACCCTCATTCGTGAGAGGGGATTTGGAAACGATTGCCTTCGCTTCTCCACTGGTCTTCGCATTTAAATGGAATAATTTCTCGATCTGACTTAAGCCGGGATCGGAAATGTAGACCGCTGTGAAGAGATCACGGAAAGTTGGCCATTTAAGGTAGTCACCGCTGAAAACTTCAGCATCGAAAGGTGGTGACCGGTAGCTTCGTGGGTGGAAGGCTACTTGTGGTGCTACAGGTGCTGGAGTGGGAGCCGTTGCGGTCTCTATACTCTCATTTAACTGCCCCCCCCCCCCCATATACGAGGAACTTGCCCTCGTATATGGAGTAGCAGTGGTCATACCGCATTTGCATGGCGATCTTGTCCGCAGCATTCGTCTCCGTTTGAGACAATGCGTTGGAACAGAGTTCATATTTGAGCTGTACGGCAGTCTATAAGGAACGAAGCAGCTCAAGACGCACTCTGTGAGTGTGAAGTGAGGCTGTAGAATTTTGAATCCTAGCTTCGAACTGCGTGAGCTTATCGGAAGCGTTAATGAACTCTTGGAGTGCCATTTTTATTGCTAGTGAAATCTGCTGACCAACTGCACGAGTGATTGGAGGAGTGTGCACCGAAATTTTTGGCACCTGACTAACCTTAGATGTGACCGGAGTTACAACTTTCCGTAATGAGGCGGGAGAAGGTGTTCTACCAAGAAGGGAACTTGGAAGAGAGCTGGAGCGTCTATGCTTAGTCGTGGGTACAACAAGGTGTTTCTTGGTGTCTTTACTATCAATTGGCATAACAGGCTTTCAAAAAAAGCGAGAAAAATGCAATTGATGCTGGTGACGGAACCAGAAACGTGAAAGAGAAGAGCGTAGAAAATTGGACGAACAGAAATTCTTGTTTGAACAATAAACAAGAATATTAGACAAACGATCGGAAATTTTATCGAATCTATTGAGCGAGGACTAAGTTGATAAGTTACAAGGCAATACTTTTTGAAAAAACGTTGCAAAAAAAAAATAATATAAATATTATATTATAAATATCGATATATTTTATTGAGTGATAATAATTATCGAAACAATTATTATAATCAGCATGAAATTCTGAGAAAAAGATGTAAAATAATTTATTTTCCAATAATAAATTATACTGTGGAAAAATAAATAAATGATTATTTTATTAGTAGGATATCTTTTCTCAGACGGAGGAAAATATATTCGATAATTTTTTGCATGTTACAGCGCTTTGTAATACCACAACACAGTGCACAATAAGACGATAAATAGATATAAGTGACTTTAAAAGTCACTGTTGCCCACCAAATAATATTTTTAAAAATTTGAGCTAGTGCAGCCCTGGAACGATAACACTGAGTGAATGTAAAAAAGTGGTGGTGGGTCGATTGTGATCGAACTGCGATCACTAAGGCAAACTGCGACCACTAGACTGACAAATGTAAACAAAGAAATTATAAAATATTTCTTTGTATCTAATTAAGTGTTTAATTTAAAACGGAAAGTAAAATAATGTAAGAATGCAATAAAACAATGTAATATAATGTGTTTATGTGTTATTATGTGTTTAATTTAAATATTTAATTCAGAATATATGTGTGTAGTGCCGGTGCAGCCGAAATATTGCTGCCGGCAAAGTGTATTGATATATGTATGTACATACATATATGTTAGTATCAATAAATAAATAAATGTAAAAAGGAATACAGTATTATTTTTTTATTTGGAGTTAAATTTTGGAGGTACAATTGCCGCTTGAGGTTCGGACCTTGGCAATGTATTTTAATGGGCAACGTAAGTATGTATGTGGTATATGTGTATTTATATATGTTACACATATAGTACCATGCAATTTTGGGTTAGAATGGAGAGTGTATGTACCTTTGTTCGTTAGAAAATGGTAGGAGAAGGTACATACATATATGTGGCAGAGGTTTCTAAATAGAATCGGATGGATGAACTGTGTGTAATTTGTGATTCGTGTTTCCGTACATATATGTATGTATATATATATATGGAAAACTTCGAAGGTGGCAGTCGTCTGTAAGTAAGTATGTGCTTACTAATGCAGCAACATATGTACATACATACAGAGATGCCGGGACGCTAATTGCGAGGTTAGGACAAATTTCTTTTCACAAAGGAACAATTACACACAGTCCTCTGCCGCATAAAAATAAGTATAAATTTTAGTACTTATCTGGGGGGATCCTGACGAGATGCCGATGACCGTGGTTCGAGCGGAGTGGTGGGATGAAAAATCCAGCGACGTATGTCTCCAAT
Source organism: Zaprionus nigranus (assembly GCA_018903425.1). NCBI lineage: Eukaryota > Metazoa > Arthropoda > Insecta > Diptera > Drosophilidae > Zaprionus > Zaprionus nigranus. Next base: position 5,516 of record JAEIGD010000159.1, read on the forward strand.
ATATAGATCCGGCTCGAAGGACCAATGTTTGTGGCGGCGGCAATGAAGTCTTCCTTCTTGGGGGGATCGTGAAATCGGGGGTGAAGCTGCTGTAGGACCGAAAAAACCGACGCGAAAAACAATTCGAAATAAAAGAACAATGCGGGGCGCGTGGCGTTCACTTCACTTATATTTTTCAACTAACTTCTTGTACATAGGATGTAGTTTAACTTAAGCCTAACTTAACATAAATACATATGTAGGATAAAAGAGCGCGAGAGCCCTTGGTGACTCTCGCACTGTTTACGCCGCTGCCTATGCTGCCTACTTTTTGGCGGCGAGTTTCGGCGTAAACACATACATACTTGCATAAGTGGCTATACATAGTGCAAGTGAATTTAACCGTTTTAACTGTTCTTATATACAAAGAACATTAGCTGTTCTTATCTCGTTCGATTTCTTACGGTATCGTGGTGACAAAAAGACATTTTTTCCCGCGCGTTTTTTGGTTCGTTACAGTGAACACCACCTACAATGGCGGAACCAAATCCTATTGACTTTTATCGTGAAAAATGCTTTCAAATAAAACGTCTGCTAACCTCTATGCTCGAGTTCTTCAACTCTGACGAGCAAATTCAGAGTTTTAATGAGAGCGATTTATCCGTAAGAATCGATGCCGTAAACGGGATGCAGGCCGAATTCGTGGATGATCAGACGGCGCTTGAGAAGCTTGACTTGTTGGAGATGGCGTCGAATACGCGCGTTGAATTCACCGAAATTTATTTTAAGGTTAAAGCAAAGCTCACACGACAATTGGACGCATTCAAGGCTCGTCACACTGCTCTCAATTCAACGACTATTCCCAGACTCAACGACACTGTGAACCAAACTTGCAGTCGCCGGTCTCGACTACCGGAGATGCAATTGGCAACATTTAATGGAAAATATGAAGATTGGGCCGAGTTCTATGCGATGTTCAACACAGTTGTTGGTAGCAATGAGGATCTGAGCAAGATTGAAAAGCTACAGCACCTGCGTTCTTGTCTGGAAAGTGCCGCAATTGACACCATCAAGTCATTGGAGCCCTCTGAAGCAAACTACGATAAGGCAATATAACTATTTATAAGACGCTTTGATAACAAGTTGCTTCAATTTCAGGGGCACATACACTCGATCTTTAGGTTGCCAGGTGTTGAAAAAGGATCTGCACAGAGCCTACGTGCGCTCAGCGATAACGTAAACGCTCACCTTCGAGCTCTCGGCACAATTGCAACAAGTGAGCAGATCGCAGATGGCCTACTTATTAACATTATAAGTCGCAAGCTAGACGCAAAAAATACAGGAAAAATGGGAAGAGGCTCTGGACTCTGAAAAGATCCCGAAGTGGTCAAATATGGCGTCCTTTATCGAGCGCAGATGTCGAAAACTGGAAAACATGGAAGGCGTTATACTTCAATCAGCCAGCCTACAGGATGCGAACAAGAAGAATGGTCGAAATTCACTTGTAGCCGCTAGCAGCATCGCAAACGCGTGCCTTTTATGCGAATAAAAGGATCACTACTTACCTAAATGTCCTCGTTTTGCTTCAACTGCCTTCGTAAAGGTCATGCCTTACAGCAATGTCGAGCTGGACATTGCAGATACTGCCAGCAGAACCATCACACCCTGCTGCATACAGGCCAAATCCCCTCGACTTCAAATGCCTCCAATGCACAGCATGGAACAATTCAGCAGCAGCAATCTAATCACAACTGGATCGAACTTCGCACCTGAGCCCACGGAAAGGCAGTCAGCTGATTACGTATTGTTGCCCACAGCCATCATATACATCAAAAATAGAGCGGGTACTTTTATACCATGTCGTGCCTTGCTCGACTCAGCATCACAACTGAATTTCGTCACCAGTCGGCTGGCCAACCAGTTGCAACTGGTCACACGAAAATCAACGGTTTCAATTTCCGGAATAGGTGACGCTTCTCTGTCGTCGAACGCAGCAGTCGATCTTGCTGCTCAATCGCTTGATCGGAAATACAGCGCAGCATTTTCGGCTGTTGTCACACGGACGATCACGGACTACCATCCTCATATCGGAATCGACATAACCAGCTGGAACATCCCGAAGAACATAGCACTCGCCGATCCATCGTTCCACAAATCACAGCGAGTCGATGTATTACTTGGCCCCGGCCGGTTCTTTGAATTGCTTTGCGTGGGGCAGACCCACATAGCCAGACACTTGCCAATTTTCCAAAAGACAAGGCTGGGATGGATCGTTTCCGGAGCTTTTTCTCAGCCTGTCAAGCATCATGCGTTGGCAGCCGTACGCAGGGAGTCTCTAGAGGATGACAACCTTACCGATATAGTCAAACGATTCTGGGAAATTGACAGCTGCTATGATTTCGCATCAACAGTCACGGAGGAAAACATGATTTGTGAAATCTTATTCTTGAAAGGCTACACGCGCCTGGAGACTGGACAATACTCAGTGCGCTTACCAGCAAAGGAGGACCTGGATTCCCTTGGAGACTCATGTCATCGGACTTTGAGGCGCTTCAAGTCTCTCGAGTCCAGACTCCAAAGTAATCGACAGCTGAAAGACCAGTATTGAGCACTTCTTCAGGAATACATCGACCTAGGACATACATATGTCTTTAGCCTCCAGCCATCATGATGGACCGCGTTTTTATTTGCCTCACCACTGTGTAGAAAAACCGGACAGCACATCCACAAAGTTGCGATGCAAAGTTTGCGACGGATCAGCAAAAACTACAACTGGCGCATCCCTTAATGATCTTTTGTTTGCTGGCCCAACCATTCAATCCAAGCTTTTTAACATACTGATCAGTTTTCGTTTCTTCAAGGTTGCTATGTGTGGAGATATTTCCAAGATGTATCGTTGCGTGCGTATTTCGCCACCAGATAAACACCTGCAATGACCCTGAATACAGTTACGTACGGAACAAAACCTGCAGCCTTTCTCGCAATTCGCGCTATGCATCAGCTGACCTACGATGAGGAACCATCATTTCCGCTTGCCGCAAGGATCGTCCGAAAAGATTTCTACGTGGGCGACTTGATCTCAGGTGGTGACTCCATCAAGGAAGCGACGGAAATTCGACAGCAAATCAAGCAATTGCTCGCCAGAGGTCTATTTCCAATAAGGAAGTGGTGCTCGAATGAGTCTGCCGCTTTTGACGGTGAAGCCGAAACTGATCGCGAATAGCTAATGCAGTTTCACGACGGCACAAGTATTGCCAAGGCGCTCGGTTTAGCCTGGGACCCCGCATCGGACTTCCTGCTTTTCAATTTCACCGACATTATCCCTAACGGACCAACTACAAAGCGCAGCGTATTATCCACACTTGCAAAATTCTACGACCCATTGGGACTTATCTCTCCTATCATTACAAGGATGAAAGTGTTCATGCAAGCACTCTGGAAGGAAAACATCGATTGGGATGAGAGCCTTCCGCAGCATCTTCAATCAGCGTGGACGGAAATCACATCGCAGTTAGCCTTTGTTCACAGCCTTAAGTTTCCACGCTTCATCATGACACCTGCAGGAAAATATGAGATCCACGGTTTCTGCGACGCCAGTTTAGCAGCGTATGGAGCATACATCTACGTGCGATCTGAAGTTGATGGAGACTATTCAACGCATTTGCTGTGCTCAAAGTCGAGAGTAGCTCAGTTAAAAACATTAACAATACCTAAACTTGAACTCTCTTCTGCACTAATCCTATCGGAACTCATATCAATGGTCGCAAAAGACATTTGATTCAAATGTGAATATCATTGCTGGACAGATTCAACAATGGCGTTAACATGGTTACGTGACTCCCCGTCCAACTACAACGTGTTTGTGGCAAATCGGGTAACGCAAATCCAGGACCTAACGAGAGGCATGACGTGGCATCATGTCACTTCCCAACTGAACCCAGCTGACGTCCTATCGCGAGGATGCACCCCACTTGAGCTAATCAACTCGCAACTATGGCATTATGGACCTTCCTTTTTGCATCTTCCCAAGTCAAAATGGCCGGAAACGGTAGTACCATCAGTGGAACTTCCAGAGCGACGAAGCAGAGTTCTCATTTCTACGTCGTACAAAGACATCGCAACTGATTCTAAGTTTCATAACTCCTTTGAAAAGCTGGAGCGAATATTTGCGTATGTACATCGATTTGTGAACACAGACTCTCCAAAACAAAGGGGCTCTATCACACTGCAGGAAATTAAATCGGGTACCCATCTCATGATTCGAACCATCCAGAAGATTCACTTTGTCGAGGACTACAAAGCACTCAGAGACAGCAAGTCGCTGCCTGGAAGGAGTCCGCTGAAATCTTTGGTCTTATGCCAGTTGAAGGAAGACTGCATAACTCATGTTTGGAATATGAGGCCAAGCACCCTATCTTATTGACAAAACAGCATCCTGTGACGCGGTCAATAATCATGCACTACCATGTCAAATTTCTTCACGCTGGTCCGCAATGCCTACTTGCAAACATAAGGCAACGCTACTCACCCATAGGAGGGCTAAAAGCCGTCTCTAGTGTTGTCAACAAATGCATTCGTTGCTTTCACGCTCGACCTACCACACTGCAGCAAGTAATGGCTCCACTACCAGCAGCCCGCGTAATACCCAGCCCTACGTTTTATGTAACCGGCATAGATTTTTGTGGGCCCTTCTTCTTCAAATCAGAAGTAAGAAATCGTGCGCCTACAAAATGCTATATAGCAATATTCATTTGCTTCTCAACAAAAGCATGCCATCTAGAGCTCGTGGAGGACCTGTCGACACCTTCCTTCATCGCTGCTCTAAAACGTTTCGTCAGTCTTCGAGGGAAGCCACGCGATATTTGGACGGACAACGCAACAAATTTTGTCGGCGCTCGAAACGAGCTAGCTGAGCTTAAGGATCTCTTCCTCAGTGAACCTCAGCGCCAGCAAATTGTCAACGACGCCCTTGCCCTAGGAATAAATTGGCACTTTATTCCACCACGATCTCCGCATTTTGGCGGGTTATGGGAAGATGCTGTAAAGGCAGCGAAGCACCACTTTTACCGCATCGTTGGCAACTCAACCCTTACATTTCATGAGCTTCCAAGCTCATTTGTCAGATCTCAGCTATGTTGAACTCAAGGCCTCTATGTTCCATTTCAGAAAATCCAAGCGACCTAGACATTCTCACACCGGGTCACTTCCTTTGGGGCAAAACGAATGCGAACATCGATGAGCCGAACCTGACTCACCTCAGCATGGATCGCCTTAGTCGCTGGCAGCGTGTTTGCCACATGCAGCAAACTTTCTGGCTGAAATGGAGTATCTCGTACCTCTCTACGCTACAGGAGCGCACCAAATGGCACTCTCGCAAGCCAAACATTCATCCTGGAGACATGGTGCTGTTGAAGGAAGAAAACGTGCCTCCGCTCAAGTGGCCTCTCGGCCGAATTGAAAGCACAATAATTGGAGACGACGGCGCAGTCAGAGTAGCAGTCATACGCACAGCTACAGGATTGACAAAGAGAGCCATCGCCAAGATAGCAGTGCTGCCAATCAAGACCAAATCGATTGAAAGTTGATCCTTCCAATGGGGGAGTATGTTCGCGGCAGATCACTGCTTTATCTAAGCTCAAGGTTGCCACACGAATAGAATCAGCTGTTAAAATCTATGTTCTATGCAACTGTTAAGTCTTATGTTAACTACCTGTTAAATCTCATGTTAGCAGCTGTTAAGTCTAACTAAAAACACTTATAAAACAGACTCTTCTCGCATCACATTTAAAAATGCAGCGGGGCACAATAAATTATAATATTAAACCCTTGCTACTGTTAAGTCTTATGTTAACTACCTGTTAAATCTCATGTTAGCAGCTGTTAGTCTAACTAAAAACACTTTTAAAAATAACAGTCTCTTTCGCATCACATGTAAAAAATGCAGCGGCACAATAAATTATAATATTAAACCCTTGCTTTTAATTCGAATAGAAGTAAGGCGGTTGCACAAATCAGTGTACCCGTAAACAGGCTCTTTATTTTTATTTTGCAATTTATTGTTTTCAGCTGGCCAGATGTCTGCCTGTCTTTTGATGATCTCGTTTGAACCATCAATATATTTTTATTTATTTCTATTAAATTTTCAATGCTAACTCTAGAGAGTGCATCTGCTACATGGTTATCTTTCCCCTTAAGGTATTCTACTGTGAATTGGTATTCTTCTAAGTCTAGTCTCATCCTTGTTAGTTTAGAAGTTGGATCTTTCATCGAAAATAGATAAGTAAGAGGTCTATGATCCGTTTTAATTGGAAAATGCCTTCCATAGATATAAGGTCTGAAATGTTTGATTGCCCAATGAATGGCTGCGAGTTCTTGCTCGGTAGTTGACTTATTTCTTTCTCCCTGTGTGAAAGCTCTTGATGCATATGCAACTGGCAGTTGCGCACCATTGTATTCTTGAGTGAGTACTGCACCACACGCAACTTTACTTGCGTCAGTGGTTATGCAAAATTCTTTGCTAAAATCAGGATACTGTAGTAAAGTAGGTTTTATTAAAGCCTGCTTTAGGTAATTAAATGCGTCATTGCATTCTTTAGTCCATTCAAATGAAACATTTTTCCTGCATAACCTCGTTAAATGACGAGAATGTTGTGCAAAATTATAAATGAATCTTCTGTAATAATTACAGAATGCGACGAACCGTCGTACATTATCCGCATCTGTGGGTAAAGGATAGTTCTTTATAGCGTCGTATTTTCTATCATCCGGTAGGATGCTATGGTCTGTACATTTATGGCCGAGGAATGTTACCTCGTGCATGAAAAATGAACATTTCTCTGGATGTAATTTTAGGTTGTGTTTCCTGCACAACTCGAAAATGTTCGTGAGGTTTTTGAACATGTGCTGTTCTGAACAGCCGATAACTTCTAAATAATCCATATAAAGAAATGCTTGCGAAGGTTCAAGACCTGAAAATGCAAGTGTCATCATTCTCATAAATGAATTTGGGGCCACCTTTAGACCTTTAGGGTAATCGCGTGAAGCGATACGAACCGTTGCTGGTTGAGAAGGAAGTTATGTTTCTAGACTTTTCTTCTAGCTCGATTTGGTGAAATCCGGACATTAGATCTAAACACGAGAAGTATTTCGCGCGACCTAATTGATCCAAGATTTCTTCTATTCTGGGTAGTGGGTATTTATCTGCCAACAGCTTTTTATTAATTTGTCGGAAATCAACTACTAAACGCCATCTTTTTTCCTTTGAATTTGGAAGAGATTTCTTGGGTACCAAGAGAAGTAGGCTATTATATTCTGATATGGATGGTTCTACAATACCATCCTTAATTAATTTGTTTACCTGTCTATTTATTTCCGGCTTTTCCGTCTCTGCGTTTCTATAAGTTTTAATGTAAACTGGAGTTTTATCGGCTAATCTTAATTTTTGTCTGTAAAAATTATTACTTGATATTGCTTCTGTTTCTAGGCGTCACAGAATTGGGTGCATAGTTCAGTAAGCTGTGTCTTGAATTGATCTGGGAATTTAAGTTTACTTAGTACTTCGCTACTTCTGTATTTAATATTGTCTTTAATTAGTTCGTAATCTCTTATCGATTCAAACTTTACTTGGGGTTTTTCTATTTTAACTATTTTATTTGTTGTGTTTAATATTCGGACTATTGCAGTTTTACTTGCTACGACACTATTCGCTGTTAATACCCCCGGGTGTATTTCCTGGTTAGGTATTAATACAGTATCTTGGTCAGTTTGTAATATGATTTTCCTCATAACTTCTGGCCTAGCAAGTAATAATATTGAGTTGTCAATATCACTGTGTACTAATGGTACGTGAATTTGGTACTTATTCGAGGATGGGTTTATTATAAATTCATCGTTTTGATAATCTATCTGGCAATTAAATTTTCTAATGAAGTCAAGTCCAATGATTTGTAACGAGCGAAGTCCGTTAGCCTCCCCCCGCACACCCTGTCTAATTAAGCCGGCTAGGCTCAGGGGAAAATGGGCTGGGTTTTTGTGTGCGGGTTCAGCTATCGATGTTGACAGAAAAATCGACAGGTTAGGTGCTGCACAAAAAAGAAAGACGGGGAAATAAAAGGACTGCCAAAATGAACGGGTGGACCATCTCTAATCCGATCAGTCGGAGAGCCAGATGGGCCGCTCTCCATCTTCACCCACCCAACCATGTAGTCTGGGAAATAAATTCCCAAAACCACCCATTATGCCACCGTGTTGCTACCCCCTTAGTGCCTCAAAATAAAAAGTTATTCCATTTCAATTATATAATGTTATGTGTATACAAATTTATTTCAAATTTAAGCAGCTTCATGCTGCACAATCTCAGTATTTCAATGGCCTAATATTCTTTGATTATTTATATTTTCCTCAATTAAATTTTCGACTAGCTTCTAAGGTAGTGTATATTTTAAGGTAGTGTATCTTTTCAATTAGGATACACAAGAAAAAATGATTGGCAACATTTGTAAATATGTGCATGCGACTCACCCGTGATCCGTAAGGGCCCATACGACACAGCTGTTTGTAAAAAAAAATAATAATAGCAATCGCAACACAATATACAAAGGCCAATCACAATACTCTTCCCTCTTTTAATTAATACACTGTTCTTATTTATACTTTATTATATATTGGTTTTATTTTTACGTTAAATTTTACGTTAATATGAATGAAATAATAAAAAAAATTAGTAAAGAAAATAATAAAAAAAATAAAAAGAAATCGAAAATAAAATGATAAAAAGAAATCAAAATAAAAATAAAAATCAAAAGGATTTACAAACTAATAAAAGAAAATAAAAAAAAAATGAAATTATATAAAAGGAAATCAAATAAAAATACAAAAAAAAAAAATATAAATTGAAAGAGTAATTGAAATGAATTTAAAATAATAAAAATAAAAATGAATAAAAATATAAAAATAAATGAAGATGTGTGTGGATGTACGAGTGTGTGTAATAACACGAAGTGTGTGTGAGTATGTATGGAATTGTCTGTGAGCGTGTATGAAATTGTGTTTACAATAATATGTGTTTGTTTTCGTGTGTATGCATGGATGGTGTGTGTTTGAGTGTATTTAAATCCTGCGCGTGCATATGTCCAGCAAATTGTGCGCGTGTGCGCCGAAGTCGAATAGCCGGCTTTGAAGCCGCGAGCAAAGATGGTCTAAATATGGAATTCAACCGGCATATAAATATCACGTTACCAAATTTTGTTTATTTGGTACTCACCCAAATCTTGACACCAAACGGCTGGTAGAAATACCACGCAGCAACACTGATTCAAATAATGCCAACTGACAGCAACTTGGCAGCGAAATGGCAGCAACACACCACTGTGCACCAGTTCGGAATGGCTACACAATTAGGTTGACGAGCAGCCCCTATCCAACGACAGCTAAATGGCAACAGGGTGGCAGCCAACTTTGCAATGGCAAAATGGCGGGCAGCGCACCACTGTGCATCAATTGGTGTAGCCTCGCAGTCAAAGTGGCGGGCGGCACCACTCGTGAGCAACACCAGCAGCACCCACAGCAACGCAGCAACTCAGCAAACAACAGGGCCTGACGAGAAGACGATGGCGCGAGCACTCGCGCTCCGATGGCCACACGAGGGTTACTGTAGGGCCAAAAGGATGATGAGAAAACGCTCATATGATATGAGGCACTACTCACTCTTGAAATGGTTCGGAAAGGTAAGATGAAATGTCCGGGTTGTATTGCCTGTTCCAAATAAGCAGCTCAATCATATATTTTTTTTTTTTTCACTTAGTATAAATTTTGTTTTGCACGTTTGCTGACGAAAATTTTTGCGGAAGTGTGGCTGACAGCTGTCTCGATTTTGACAGGTGGTATCGATCACCAAAGCAACCCTGGCGAACCCGATATATCGGTACGCCATTTATCAACCCTGATCGATCGAATGGTACAGAGATGCCACCTCGATTAAAGTATCGAGTTCGATTAACCGCCAAAATTTCAAATTCAAATTTAAATTCGATTAACCGCCAAAGAAAATTCAAATTCAAATTTAAATTTGAATTTGAAAGGGGAATTTCTACGGGCCCCACACCATCAGATTCAATTTTACGCCACTGGTCTGAAATTGAATTTGAAAAAAGAATCAAAAGGATCGTGTAGGAATTCCGACCGATATGAACGAAATGAGCTTGGAGTTTATGGCCAGAGGTCTTTGGCATGGAAATTACCCAGCACCTTCCCCGCTAGATCCTCCACTAGATACAGGGTGTTACCTAGCCTCTTTTTAATGCGAACTTGGGTTCCCACCGGAGCCAGCTTTGCATTAAAATTGGCTGCAGCATTGCTCAATGAGAAATTGCGTTTAACGACCACCTGACCCACCTCGAAGGATCGTGGTTTTGCCCGCAGGTTGTAGTTGCGTTGATTCTGCTCATACGCCTTCAGAAGATTAGAATCGATCTTCGAGCGAATCAACTTCAGCCCATCCGATCTGGGGAACGTCAGCATTAGGATCACCTAGCATATTGAGCTTCCTCAACAATTGATAATCAGCTCCATGCGACATCATATGTTGTCCGAAGACAACCACGTATGGCGACATGCCGATGGACTGATGCAAGGTCTTTCGTAGCGAACAGTTGATGCTACTGAGGACTACATCCCACTCTCGCTGGTCACCCTGCACATACGCTCTCAGCGCCGCATTGATCGAGCGGTTGACTCTCTCAGCTGCGTTCGACTGAGGAGCATATGCACCCGTGCAAATGTGGCGGACTCCGAAATTCGCCAGGAAGGTCGTGAACTCATGGCTTTTGAACTGAGTGCCATTATCGCTCACGACAACTTCCGGCACTCCGAAGCAATTAAATACCTCGTCCTTCAGGACGTCGATCACTACCTTGGCGGTGAACTTCTTCACTGCCTTCAAGAAGGTGAACTTGGAGAAGTGGTCTAGGACGATAAGGATTCCGATGTTTCCCTTCTTGGATCTCGGAAACGGACCAATAAAATCCACGTATAAACGTTGGAAGGGCCGCTCAGTTACGACGCGAGCTCCCATCAGTGGCCTCAAAGAACTGTTCGGGTACTTCGTCGTACGACAAACCTCGCAGTTCCGAACATAGTCTCTGACGTTCATCACCATGCCTGGCCAGAAAAACTTTTGGCGGATCTGCTCCAAGCACTTCGCCATGCCACAATGAGCAGAAGATGGCTGGTCATGAGCGGATTTGATGACGCCTTCACGCAAGGATTCGGGAACCACCAACTTCCAAACGTCATCGGGGCTAACGCCATCCCCCACAAACTCCGTGCGATGATATATATAATCATCCACCATTTGAAAATCCGGGAGTTTGGCTGACAGGACCTCTTCCTTCAGCGCAAGGTAGCTCTCAGAGCGGAACGCTTCCGACTCGAGATCAATTTCAGGCAGGACTTCGCAAACTAAGGCACAAACTTCAGCATCCTCGAACGAACGAGACAATGCATCTGCCACAACATTCTCGCTTCCCTTACGATGCTCAATAGTGAAGGAGAAACCCTGTAGCTTGATAGCCCAACGAGCAAGCCTACCACTCAGGTCTGGCTGGTTCATCAGCCAGCGCAAACTGGCGTTATCTGTCACCACCTTGAATGGATGACCCTTGATATACATCCTGAATTTCTTAACCGCAAGGACTACTGCCAGACACTCGAGCTCCGTCACAGTGTAGTTGCGTTGAGCCTTGTTCAGCTTCTTGGACATATATGCTATGGGACGCTCATCCCCAGACTCATCGCATTGTGCCAAACCTGCACCCACTCCATGCAAGGAAGCATCGCACTGTAGCACAAATGGTTTCGTGTAGTTCAGATGAACTAGGAACGAAGCTGAGCACAACTCGCTCTTTACTTTATTAAAGGCTTCTTGCGCCTGGTCATTCCAAAGGAATGCCTTGCCTTTAAGGAGCTCAGTAAGTGAGAAGATGATGGTCGAATAATTAGGAATAAACCTCCGATACCAACCGGTCATTCCCAGGAACCTCCGAAGCTGTTTTTTGGGACTTCGGGACAGGAAACTCCTCCACAGCGCGAACCTTGTCGGGATTAACATGAAGCGTTCCTTCGCCTACAATGAACCCAAGATAATCAACCTTACGAATGCAGAACTGACTCTTCTGGACATTGATGGTCAGTCCAGCCTTACGCAGCTGAGTCGCAACCTCAGTCAGGTGGATGAGATGCTCCTCGAAACTGGAGGACAGTACCAGGAGATCATCAGGAGATCGTCTGCGGAGCGTTGGTCAATCCGAATGGCATCCGCTTAAACTGGTACAATGGACGATTGGGTACCGTGAAAGCTGTCTTCGCACGAGACATCATCCAAACAGATCTGCCAAAATGCATCCTTAAGATCCACCTTGGAGATGCAATGAACTGGAGGAAGCCTGCTAAGGAGCCCATCCATGATTGGCATGGGATATGCATCCTTCACAGTCACTGCATTCAGCTTTCGTGCGTCCAAACAAAATCTCACCTTGCCAGGTTTTATGTGCAAGGTCACCGGAAGGACCATCAGAGGATCAACGCACAGAAGATTCTCCTTGGCTGGAGACCACGGATAAAACCTCTGTTTTATCGGCTTCGCGTCGGCAGTATCGATGTTATGCTGAATGAGTGTCGTCAGCCCTAAGCCATTGTTCTCGAAGGAAGGAAAGACATTAATTACGGCTTCTAATTGCGTCTTCTGGAGGCTGGTCAAATCTAACTGAGATGAACGGGTTCAGCCTTGCAAAGGACCTCATTGATGGACATCGCTGGAACGATGGAGATGTTAAATCGTTTCCAAAAGTCCATCCCGCAAATGAGATCTTGCTTAATAGCTGGAACCACCAAAAACTCAAAGTCTGTGCTTAGCGAATTGTAAGTCAGGGAAACAGAAATCAAACCTGCTATCGACTGCGTCTGTCCATCAGCAGTATGAACAACGCCCTTCGTCTTTCCAGACACAAGGCCTTCAACAACTACTTTCTGCGCTAATTTTCCACCCATGACGCTCTTGTTAGCTCCGCTATCAAGAAGAGCCATGTAATCTTCGCTGAAAACGTTGACTTGGGTGAAAGGACGTATGTCACCGCTTCTGTGGACTATCGATGAGATGGTATACCGCTGCTGGCCTCGTATGCGTCGCCAAAATTCACGCATACGAGTCGCAGATCTGGATCTACTAGACACAGTAGCATCGACATTAAATATTTCCGCCCTACGCTTTAAATATTCGCGCAGACGGACATGATACGGTTTGAAATGCTGTGGTATTGTCAAATCAGGTAAGTTTGTAAGGCTGGGAGATTTAGGAGACGTTGATGGCACCGAGATTAACGTCGGATGTCGCCTCTCGGAGGTCGACGAGCATCCGGCGTCGAGTTTTCCGCCTTTTGCTTTGCATCGATCGCAATTCGGCCTATACACATCTGCGGCTCCACAACCGTAGCAGAAGACACGCCTAGGCTGAAGGCAGTCGTGGTAGCGATGTCCCTGCTCCTCGCAATTCCAACATTTGGAATTGTCGGATGAACGAACTGCACAAATCTCTGCTTCGGGTGCTTCTTCTGCCTCGGACTCGGAATGCTCTTCTGCTTGAAGGAGTGCTTACGAAGTTCCGCCTAAAAGCAGAACGATACTGAGGACGAATACTTCTGAAGAACTCCTCGTGCCGATGACACTCCATACGCAAGCTAGCTAGGTCAGAAGTGTCGACATGCAACAACTCATGCTGCAACTCCGAACGCAAATTATTCCGAACCTCTACTGCTATCTCACTATTCGACATAGGCTCTCGCAACGAATCGGCGATGGTGAGCATAGCGTCTAAAAAGTCGTCGAAGCTCTCGCTGCTTCCCTGCTTACGACGACGCATGGCATCCTTGATGTCACGATCAGTCCTCTGATTTTGGTATCGCTCTTGCAACCGACTACAAAGCTCGTACCAGTCCAGTTCTCTCACGGCACGATGCACTCTCTAGTAGAAGTGGAGTGCGGGACCTGAAAACAACAGATGAGCAAACTGGGAAAGCAACGTAAAATTGCCATTGAGGCTCTGGGTCGTCATGCAATTGACGCGGAAGATAAAATCCTCGAGCGGAATATCGTTAGGCGATCCGGTAAATTTAATTCGCCAGTTGGAGATCGTGTTCGACACCCTATCCGGTCTATCCACCACTGCAAAGTTAGGACTAAGACGAACTCCAGATGCCCTTCCGCCAAAGATTTCTTCTCGCCTAGTGGCACTACTAGCGCGAGGTAAAGATGGTGCCGCAGCATTATCAACCTCGAAATGATGGTCATCGCGAGCAGCTCGAGCGGATTGGGCTAGATTCAAGTTTTGAAAAGCTGATGTGATCTGCTCCGGAAATCAAGGCCGATATGTCGTCACGATATCTGTCCATAGAGCTCGAGATCATCTGATTGATACGCTCCTCGGATACCGCAGCAATCGAAGGAGCGCTAGGCTCACGACGAGGATTACGAGCCGGCAAGGCGCCAGCACCAGCAGTGCCACGCCCTTGCGAACGCGTAGCTATCCGACTTTTGGGAACTGCTCCCGAAGGAACTGAAACGCGCGAAGATCCTTGCCTATTCTGAGGGTTCAACGATGGCCTTTGCTCTACTGGAGCATTTATTATGGCTCTGGGACACACTTGTCGGCACATCGGACAAGTCTCGTTACTGTCGAGCCAATCAGACAGACACGATTTGTGAAATTGATGTCTGCAAGGAGTCTCAATCAACTCCGGGTCCTGACTGGTGTCGTTGCAGATGGTGCACCCCAGTGCAAGGTTCAACAGATCCGACCTTTCAGAACTACGTCTAACCGACATAGCGAAAACTAATCAAATCGCTAGCGTGGAGAAATAAACACAATCTCAGAACGGTTCTAGATAGAAGGGTCACGATAGTCGTGAGTAAGAAGCACGACTAAGAAAAATGTACACGATGATTGCTGTAACACACTGCACAACGATATCACAATAAGTGAGTGTGCGATCATTCAATAAAAGTAATAAAAAGAAAATATACACTTTTAATTCACACACAATCGTGCAACATGGACACGATACATACGATAGTTAATAATCGCTAAAAGTATACACAATATTCATGAAGGTATAAGAGGGCTTACCTAAGGTTAAGCAACACGACAGCACGTAGTGATGTGATCATTTGCTAGAGATGGTCGAACTATTGAAACTACTCTAGGAAGCAAACTGCGTGTAGCTCTAATCGGAAGCTGAGGATCGTGTCGATATATCCAGCACGAACTATCTCAGCTCTCACGAGTCGAGATGTTTCTTGGATGGAGCTAGGATGGGGTATCGAACCGGTTTTACCCAATCTGATGGCTCCACATCCCAGAATCTGCCATCCAACACCACCGATTATTCTCCAAGAAGAAGAATATCGAACTCGAATAGCCATATGCAATCGGTCTGGCTCCGATATACACCAGAAAGGCCAGCAACTCCAGATTGCATATGACTATCAGCTGAAACTAAGAGAGAAAACTAAAATGTGGATGAATTTTGGGACCTAAAGAAAAAAAAGTGGAGGGGACGGGAAGGGTATAAGGAAAAGGTAGGGTATAGCCATAAGGAGCCTCTCGTGCCCCACGTTGGGCGCCATATTCTGTAACGACCGAAGTCCGTTAGCCTCCCCCCGCACACCCTGTCTAATTAAGCCGACTAGGCTCAGGGAAAATGGGCTGGGTTTTTGTGTGCGGGTTCGGCTATCGATGTTGACAGAAAAATCGACAGGTTAGGTGCTGCACAAAAAGAAAGACGTCGAAATAAAAGGACTGCCAAAATGAACGGGTGGACCATCTCTAATCCGATCAGTCGGAGAGCCAGATGGGCCGCTCTCCTTCTTCACCCACCCAACCATGTAGTCTGGGAAATAAATTCCCAAAACCACCCATTATGCCGCCGTGTTGCTACCCCCTTAGTGCCTCAATTATATTCAATGTTATGTGTATACAAATTTATTTCAAATTTAAGCAGCTTCATGCTGTATAATCTCAGTATTTCAATGGCCTAATATTCTTTGATTATTTATATTTTCCTCAATTAAATTTTCGACTAGCTTCTAAGGTAGTGTATATTTTAAGGTAGTGTATCTTTTCAATTAGGATACACAAGAAAAAATGATTGGCAACATTTGTAAATATGTGCATGCGACTCACCCGTGATCCGTAAGGGCCCATACGACACAGCTGTTTGTAAAAAAAAAATAATAATAGCAATCGCAACACAATATACAAAGGCCAATCACAATACTCTTCCCTCTTTTAATTAATACACTGTTCTTATTTATACTTTATTATATATTGGTTTTATTTTTACGTTAAATTTTACGTTAATATGAATGAAATAAAAAAAAAATTAGTAAAGAAAATAATAAAAAAAATAAAAGAAATCGAAAATAAAATGATAAAAAGAAATCAAAATAAAAATAAAAATCAAAAGGATTTACAAACTAATAAAAGAAAATAAAAAAAAAATGAAATTATATAAAAGGAAATCAAATAAAAATACAAAAAAAAAAATATAAATTGAAAGAGTAATTGAAATGAATTTAAAATAATAAAAATAAAAATGAATAAAAATATAAAAATAAATGAAGATGTGTGTGGATGTACGAGTGTGTGTAATAACACGAAGTGTGTGTGAGTATGTATGGAATTGTCTGTGAGCGTGTATGAAATTGTGTTTACAATAATATGTGTTTGTTTTCGTGTGTATGCATGGATGGTGTGTGTTTGAGTGTATTTAAATCCTGCGCGTGCATATGTCCAGCAAATTGTGCGCGTGTGCGCCGAAGTCGAATAGCCGGCTTTGAAGCCGCGAGCAAAGATGGTCTAAATATGGAATTCAACCGGCATTAGAAATCTCACGTTACCAAATTTTGTTTATTTGGTACTCACCCAAATCTTGACACCAAACGGCTGGCCAGCACCCACAGCAACGCAGCAACAACAGCAACTCAGCAAACAGGGCCTGACGAGAAGACGATGGCGCGAGCACTCGCGCTCCGATGGCCACACGAGGGTTACTGTAGGGCCAAAAGGATGATGAGAAAACGCTCATATGATATGAGGCACTACTCACTCTTGAAATGGTTCGGAAAGGCAAGATGAAATATCCAGGTTGTATTGCCTGTTCCAAATAAGCAGCTCAATCATATATTTTTTATTTTTCACTTAGTATAAATTTTGTTTTGCACGCTTGCTGACGAAAATTTTTTGCGGAAGTGTGGCTGACTGGTGTCTCGATTTTGACAGGTGGTATCGATCACCAAAAGCAACCCAGGCGAACCCGATATATCGGTACGCCATTTATCAACCCACCAAAAACTCAAAGTCTGTGCTTAGCGAATTGTAAGTCAGGGAAACACAAATCAAACCTGCTATCGACTGCGTCTGTCCATCAGCAGTATGAACAACGCCCTTCGTCTTTCCAGACACAAGGCCTTCAACAACTACTTTCTGCGCTAATTTTCCACCCATGACGCTCTTGTTAGCTCCGCTATCAAGAAGAGCCATGTAATCTTCGCTGAAAACGTTGACTTGGGTGAAAGGACGTATGTCACCGCTTCTGTGGACTATCGATGAGATGGTATACCGCTGCTGGCCTCGTATGCGTCGCCAAAATTCACGCATACGAGTCGCAGATCTGGATCTACTAGACACAGTAGCATCGACATTAAATATTTCCGCCCTACGCTTTAAATATTCGCGCAGACGGACATGATACGGTTTGAAATGCTGTGGTATTGTCAAATCAGGTAAGTTTGTAAGGCTGGGAGATTTAGGGAGACGTTGATGGCACCGAGATTAACGTCGGATGTCGCCTCTCGGAGGTCGACGAGCATCCAGCGTCGAGTTTTCCGCCTTTGCTTTGCATCGATCGCAATTCGGCCTATACACATCTGCGGCTCCACAACCGTAGCAGAAGACACGCCTAGGCTGAAGGCAGTCGTGGTAGCGATGTCCCTGCTCCTCGCAATTCCAACATTTGGAATTGTCGGATGAACGAACTGCACAAATCTCTGCTTCGGGTGCTTCTTCTGCCTCGGACTCGGAATGCTCTTCTGCTTGAAGAGTGCTTACGAAGTTCCGCCTAAAAAGCAGAACGATACTGAGGACGAATACTTCTGAAGAACTCCTCGTGCCGATGACACTCCATACGCAAGCTAGCTAGGTCAGAAGTGTCGACATGCAACAACTCATGCTGCAACTCCGAACGCAAATTATTCCGAACCTCTACTGCTATCTCACTATTCGACATAGGCTCTCGCAACGAATCGGCGATGGTGAGCATAGCGTCTAAAAAGTCGTCGAAGCTCTCGCTGCTTCCCTGCTTACGACGACGCATGGCATCCTTGATGTCACGATCAGTCCTCTGATTTTGGTATCGCTCTTGCAACCGACTACAAAGCTCGTACCAGTCCAGTTCTCTCACGGCACGATGCACTCTCCAGTAGAAGTGGAGTGCGGGACCTGAAAACAACAGATGAGCAAACTGGGAAAGCAACGTAAAATTGCCATTGAGGCTCTGGGTCGTCATGCAATTGACGCGGAAGATAAAATCCTCGAGCGGAATATCGTTAGGCGATCCGGTAAATTTAATTTGCCAGTTGGAGATCGTGTTCGACACCCTATCCGGTCTATCCACCACTGCAAAGTTAGGACTAAGACGAACTCCAGATGCCCTTCCGCCAAAGATTTCTTCTCGCCTAGTGGCACTACTAGCGCGAGGTAAAGATGGTGCCGCAGCATTATCAACCTCGAAATGATGGTCATCGCGAGCAGCTCGAGCGGATTGGGCTAGATTCAAGTTTTGAAAAGCTGATGTGATCTGCTCCGAAATCAAGGCCGATATGTCGTCACGATATCTGTCCATAGAGCTCGAGATCATCTGATTGATACGCTCCTCGGATACCGCAGCAATCGAAGGAGCGCTAGGCTCACGACGAGGATTACGAGCCGGCAAGGCGCCAGCACCAGCAGTGCCACGCCCTTGCGAACGCGTAGCTATCCGACTTTTGGGAACTGCTCCCGAAGGAACTGAAACGCGCGAAGATCCTTGCCTATTCTGAGGGTTCAACGATGGCCTTTGCTCTACTGGAGCATTTATTATGGCTCTGGGACACACTTGTCGGCACATCGGACAAGTCTCGTTACTGTCGAGCCAATCAGACAGACACGATTTGTGAAATTGATGTCTGCAAGGAGTCTCAATCAACTCCGGGTCCTGACTGGTGTCGTTGCAGATGGTGCACCCCAGTGCAAGGTTCAACAGATCCGACCTTTCAGAACTACGTCTAACCGACATAGCGAAAACTAATCAAATCGCTAGCGTGGAGAAATAAACACAATCTCAGAATGGTTCTAGATAGAAGGGTCACGATAGTCGTGAGTAAGAAGCACGACTAAGAAAAATGTACACGATGATTGCTGTAACACACTGCACAACGATATCACAATAAGTGAGTGTGCGATCGTTCAATAAAAGTAATAAAAGAAAATATACACTTCAATTCACACACAATCAGTGCAACATGGACACGATACATACGATAGTTAATAATCGCTAAAAGTATACACAATATTCATGAAGGTATAAGAGGCTTAGGTAAGGTTAAGCAACACGACAGCACGTAGTGATGTGATCATTTGCTAGAGATGGTCGAACTATTGAAACTACTCTAGGAAGCAAACTGCGTGTAGCTCTAATCGGAAGCTGAGGATCGTGTCGATATATCCAGCACGAACTATCTCAGCTCTCACGAGTCGAGATGTTTCTTGGATGGAGCTAGGATGGGGTATCGAACCGGTTTTACCCAATCTGATGGCTCCACATCCCAGAATCTGCCATCCAACACCACCGATTATTCTCCAAGAAGAAGAATATCGAACTCGAATAGCCATATGCAATCGGTCTGGCTCCGATATACACCAGAAAGGCCAGCAACTCCAGATTGCATATGACTATCAGCTGAAACTAAGAGAGAAAACTAAACTGTGGATGAATTTTGGGACCTAAAGAAAAAAAAAGTGGAGGGGACGGGAAGGGTATAAGGAAAAGGTAGGGTATAGCCATAAGGAGCCTCTCGTACCCCACGTTGGGCGCCATTTTCTGTAACGACCGAAGTCCGTTAGCCTCCCCCCCGCACACCCTGTCTAATTAAGCCGGCTAGGCTCAGGGCTGGGTTTTTGTGTGCGGGTTCGGCTATCGATGTTGACAGAAAAATCGACAGGTTAGGTGCTGCACAAAAAGAAAGACGGGGAAATAAAAGGACTGCCAAAATGAACGGGTGGACCATCTCTAATCCGATCAGTCGGAGAGCCAGATGGGCCGCTCTCCTTCTTCACCCACCCAACCATGTAGTCTGGGAAATAAATTCCCAAAACCACCCATTATGCCGCCGTGTTGCTACCCCCTTAGTGCCTCAATTATATTCAATGTTATGTGTATACAAATTTATTTCAAATTTAAGCAGCTTCATGCTGTACAATCTCAGTATTTCAATGGCCTAATATTCTTTGATTATTTATATTTTCCTCAATTAAATTTTCGACTAGCTTCTAAGGTAGTGTATATTTTAAGGTAGTGTATCTTTTCAATTAGGATACACAAGAAAAAATGATTGGCAACATTTGTAAATATGTGCATGCGACTCACCCGTGATCCGTAAGGGCCCATACGACACAGCTGTTTGTAAAAAAAATAATAATAGCAATCGCAACACAATATACAAAGGCCAATCACAATACTCTTCCCTCTTTTAATTAATACACTGTTCTTATTTATACTTTATTATATATTGGTTTTATTTTTACGTTAAATTTTACGTTAATATGAATGAAATAATAAAAAAAAATTAGTAAAGAAAATAATAAAAAAAATAAAAGAAATCGAAAATAAAATGATAAAAAGAAATCAAAATAAAAATAAAAATCAAAAGGATTTACAAACTAATAAAAGAAAAAAAAAAAAAATGAAATTATATAAAAGGAAATCAAATAAAAATACAAAAAAAAAAAATATAAATTGAAAGAGTAATTGAAATGAATTTAAAATAATAAAAATAAAAATGAATAAAAATATAAAAATAAATGAAGATGTGTGTGGATGTACGAGTGTGTGTAATAACACGAAGTGTGTGTGAGTATGTATGGAATTGTGTGTGAGCGTGTATGAAATTGTGTTTACAATAATATGTGTTTGTTTTCGTGTGTATGCATGGATGGTGTGTGTTTGAGTGTATTTAAATCCTGCGCGTGCATATGTCCAGCAAATTGTGCGCGTGTGCGCCGAAGTCGAATAGCCGGCTTTGAAGCCGCGAGCAAAGATGGTCTAAATATGGAATTCAACCGGCATTAGAAATCTCACGTTACCAAATTTTGTTTATTTGGTACTCACCCAAATCTTGACACCAAACGGCTGGCCAGCACCCACAGCAACGCAGCAACAACAGCAACTCAGCAAACAGGGCCTGACGAGAAGACGATGGCGCGAGCACTCGCGCTCCGATGGCCACACGAGGGTTACTGTAGGGGCAAAAGGATGATGAGAAAACGCTCATATGATATGAGGCACTACTCACTCTTGAAATGGTTCGGAAAGGCAAGATGAAATATCCAGGTTGTATTGCCTGTTCCAAATAAGCAGCTCAATCATATATTTTTTATTTTTCACTTAGTATAAATTTTGTTTTGCACGCTTGCTGACGAAAATTTTTGCGGAAGTGTGGCTGACAGCTGTCTCGATTTTGACAGGTGGTATCGATCACCAAGCAACCCTGGCGAACCCGATATATCGGTACGCCATTTATCAACCCTGATCGATCGAATGGTACAGAGATGCCACCTCGATTAAAGTATCGAGTTCGATTAACCGCCAAAATTTCAAATTCAAATTTAAATTCGATTAACCGCCAAAGAAAATTCAAATTCAAATTTAAATTTGAATTTGAAAGGGAATTTCTACACGGGCCCCACAGATTCCATCACAAGGTATGGGGAATTCATTGTGGACTATTTGGAAGTCGTGTTCTATTATAAAATTGTCAAAAAGTAAATCAGTTGAAGCTTGTCCAATTGATTGAATAGTTCCCTGTCCTATTCCTGTTATGTTTGTTTTGTTACTTTTATTTACGTTGTATTTATAATTGTATTTTAACAACGATATATTTGCTCCTGTATCTACTAATAGTGTCAAGAAATTATTGTTATTATTGATTCTTATTTTAATGAGACTACTGAGGCTTAGATTTATATTGAATACCTTCACTACTGTTGGTTCCTCTGCTGTTATATTGGCCACCTCGGGAGTTTCGTCTGCTATTATTATTATTATAATTGTTATTACGATGGCCGCCTCTGTAATAAGGGCGGCCCCCTGTATTATAACGACCGCGGTATGTACCGCGCTGAGTCTGATTTTGGTAGAAGAGAACAGTGTTGGAATGTCCAGTTGCTTCTGTGCAACTGTCTATAAATTTAGATATGGCATCGTTCATGCTGTTAAACGTGCCTGCTTGCATGATAATTTTTACCTTATCAATAGAGAAATTCTCTGTCATTGCCTTGACAGCTTGGGTCGTGCTGTATTTATTTGCTAGTTCTTGATTCAATCCATCACTAATATAAGCACCTTCTAGAGCTTTTGTTAATTGCTCAACCTCTTGCGTGTAGAGGTTGGCTGTTTTGTGCTTTTGCTGCAGATTTAGCAATTAGGTGCCACGCCCACCGCCCCCACAAATCAATAAATAAATTTTTGAACTCAATTTGTAAGCGCTGTATAAAAGATACAACTTTCTGACTAAGCTGAATGAAATATCTACGTAGTCTCCAAATTACAATCCGATCGGACAATAATCACAAAAGTTATTTAAGAAAGTATGAGCGAACGCCATCTGTCGGGATTAATTTCAAAGCATGTGCATATGTACATATATGAGTACATACATACGAACATACATACATAGGTCGAAGGGTATTCCACTGTCGCGTGCTGCGCGACTGTTGCTTTTCTTACTGGTTATATTTGCTGAGTGAGCTGCGCTTTTGGGAATTGGATTCTGGAGGGTTTCTTTGAGGAAGTCTAACTCGGGGCGGTTAGTTTTTGTGCCGTAGCCCATGGGGGTGGCGTTTTATTAGTATATAATAGCCACTTAATGTGTGCTATTCTTTTGTTTATCTTATTCTTTACACCTCCTCGTTTTCCCATTACCGCACTCTACTCACTCAGTATGTTTTTCGGTGTCCAATCTCCAGGTCTCCCGCGCTTGGTGTTTTTAGTTGTTTTTCGCGTGTTTTTGTTGTTTCCATTTGTTTCGTTTTTGTTTTTTTTTTTTGCTTCTCAATTAAGTCGCTGATACATTTGAGATCACAAACATTTACTCATATTTTTTTTGTTTTAAGAAAGAAATTATTGTTATATTGAATCTTATTTTAATGAGACTACTGAGGCTTAGATTTATATTGAATACCTTCACTACTGTTGGTTGCTCAAAGGGGCTACTTGGTTTTCCGAGTTACTCTGGGTAACTCGTACTTGAGTACGCTGATTATTCCCTCTATTTTTGCCTCTATATTGAGAGTTTCCTCTGCTGTTATATTGGCCACCTCGGGAGTTTCGTCTGCTATTATTATTATTATAATTGTTATTACGATGGCCGCCTCTGTAATAAGGGCGGCCCCCTGTATTATAACGACCGCGGTATGTACCGCGCTGAGTCTGATTTTGGTAGAAGAGAACAGTGTTGGAATGTCCAGTTGCTTCTGTGCAACTGTCTATAAATTTAGATATGGCATCGTTCATGCTGTTAAACGTGCCTGCTTGCATGATAATTTTTACCTTATCAATAGAGAAATTCTTTGTCATTGCCTTGACAGCTTGGGTCGTGCTGTATTTATTTGCTAGTTCTTGATTCAATCCATCACTAATATAAGCACCTTCTAGAGCTTTTGTTAATTGCTCAACCTCTTGCGTGTAGAGGTTGGCTGTTTTGTGCTTTTGCTGCAGATTTAGCAATTTTGCAGAGAGTACCTCAACAGATTCTCCCTTAACTGTTCTCGAGAGTTTATCTTTTAATTCCTGTATTGTTCTTTCTGTGCTAATGAGGTTCCTAGCATGACCTTTTAATTTGGTCTTAATGACATTGACTGCTAAAGTCTCATGTTCTCCTTTTATCGAATCTAATAGGTTCAGAGCGTCTTTGAAACTCTGTAGGTTTTCGGCCTTGCCGTCGTACTCAAATAATAGAGACGAGGCTGTCTTTAGGAAATCTACTAGTGATTGTGCCATCTTGTTTCCTATTATACTTTCTGTTGGCTTACTATCTCTTTCCTCAGCAATTACGTCTAGTAATAGTTCACCTGGAAATTTAATGTATTCGGAACTAGTACCTGTAATTTGTGCCTTTGTGACACATATAATATGTTCTCTCTAAATCTAGATATTATATCTTTTACTTGTGTCTGTTGTAACGAAGAAAATTTCGTATTGACAAGTATTATGACACGGACCTCGTTATATTTCTCTAATATTGTCTCTAAATGCTTTATCTTTGTATCGTTACTTATTGGTGCACTCTTATAGAGGCATTTAAACGATCTATCAAAAATTGGACTCGCGCAGTTTCTTGATTTTAGCTATTATATTTAGCCAATCCATCAAGTTGGAAGCTGGGCGTTTAATCGAAAGATTTATTTAATTATATTTTATGTTCTGTTTTAATGTTTGTTTCTGTGTTCTTAAATAGCTTAAAGGCATTGGTTTTCATTGGTTTTTTTTTTTTTTTTTCAAATTAAATTTAGTTGTTACATTATTGTTCATTACATTTCAACAATAAATTTTTATTATTTCTGACATTTTTGTGATTTAGTTACTTTTGAAGCTTTTGACATGACAGTTTTAGCTTTGCTTAATTTTTTATTTTTTTTGCTTTATTTATTTTATTCAAACTCTGTCTAAGTCATTAGCCCTGCTTATATATTTTTTCTTTAGGCATTTATTATGCATTTTATATAATTTATAGCATATATTGAACAACATAATTATTGTTATGATGATCAAACAGATTATTATAATATCTAGGTTTAAAGGTACAACTTCAACCTTGTTGATTACGTTAGCAGTGGAGTCCACTGACTTAACCTCTACTAGACCATGTTTAAAAAGAAATTTTCTCCTAATACAGTTTTTTCTGAATTTATTGGGTCTGGATATAGTTTACTTATTGAATTATTAAATGACATTTACTTATTGTTTATTTACTCATTTTGTTTTGATGTGCTTTCTGATTTAAATGTTAAGACTTCTTTTTTGTCTTCTATTTATTTTTGTTTACAGTTTTCTACCTAATTTTTCGTTTGGCTTTGCAAACCAAACTTCTCATCTGACAGAAAAGATTCCGCTCAATGTTACAATTGGAGTATATAATTATTAAAAAAAAATATGCTTCGCAGTGGAATCAAAAAATTTTGCACACAGTGCTATTTAAAAATAAGAAAAGCAACAGTCGCGCAGCACGCGACAGTGGGATACCCTTCGACCTATGTATGTATGTTCCTATGTATGTACCCATATATGTATGTACATATGCACATGCTTTGAAATTAATCCCGACAGATGGCGCTCGCGCTTTGCGCTCGCCCGCCTCCCTTGTTAGCTGACAGAAGCACTTGGTTTTATGCTCATACTTTCTTAAATAACTTCTGTGTTTATTGTCCGATCGGATTGTAATTTGGAGACTACGTAGATATTTCATTCAGCTTAGTATATGTTAAAGTCAGAAAGTTGTATCTTTTATACAGCGCTTACAAATTGAGTTCAAAAAATTAATTTATTGATTTGCGGGGGCGGTGGGCGTGGCACTTAACATTTGAAATAAACTTGATCTGCGCCGAGTACATAGGAACCTTCATTCCAAATTTGGTGTCTCTAGCATTTATAATAGCTGAGATCTGTGTGTTCATCTGGTCAGACGGACATCCGGACATCCGGACATCCGGACAGACAGACAGACATGGCTCAATCGACTCGGCTAGTGATCCTGAGCAAGAATATATATACTTTGTGGGGTCTGCCACGCCTCCTTCTGCCTGTTACATACATTTGCATTTTTGCACAAAGTTAGTATACCCTTTTTTGACCATTTTCAATGGTCAGAAGGGTATAAAAATTGCGCTCTATGAAGCGCTGTCGGTTCCTCTCTTGTGGTTGGTCCATCATTGCTGTAGTGTGCGGATAGCGCACCACAGTGTGAATACTATTCCCGCGTCAGCTGGGCGCCGCCGGTGCTGGCACGCTGACACTCCCTCGTAGTCGAAAGTGGCGGGCTGCCCCTTTCGCCGTTATCTCTACTGCTGCTGATGTCCGGGGCCTATGAGCTCAGGCGGGGCCGGCGCTGGTCTTCGCACAGGTCTTTATTTTTTTGAAGCATGTGGATACGCATGCTACAGCGTACAACGGTCCAGGGCAGTCGTTCGGGCAGACGTCCGGCTTTTTCGGCAACGGCTTGGGAGATGGTGGTTTTTTGATTAAATTTTCGTTTATAATTTTTATACCCTTCGACCATTGAAAATGGTCAAAAAAGGGTATACTAACTTTGTGCAAAATGCAAATGTATGTAACAGGCAGAAGGAGGCGTGGCAGACCCCACAAAGTATATATATTCTTGCTCAGGATCACTAGCCGAGTCGATTGAGCCATGTCTGTCTGTCTGTCCGGATGTCCGGATGTCCCGATGTCCGTCTGACCAGATGAACACACAGATCTCAGCTATTATAAACGCTAGAGATAGCAAATTTGGAATGAAGGTTCCTATGTACTCGGCGCAGATCAAGTTTATTACAAATGTTAGGTGCCACGCCCACCGCCCCCACAAATCAATAAATAAATTTTTGAACTCAATTTGTAAGCGCTCTTTAAAAGATACAACTTTCTGACTTTAACATATACTAAGCTGAATGAAATATCTACGTAGTCTCCAAATTACAATCCGATCGGACAATAATCACAAAAGTTATTTAAGAAAGTATGAGCGAACGCCATCTGTCGGGATTAATTTCAAAGCATGTGCATATGTACATATATGAGTACATACATACGAACATACATACATAGGTCGAAGGGTATCCCACTGTCGCGTGCTGCGCGACTGTTTTTTCTTACTGGTTATATTTGCTGAGTGAGCTGCGCTTTTGGGAATTGGATTCTGGAGGGTTTCTTTGAGGAAGTCTAACTCGGGGCGGTTAGTTTTTGTGCCGTAGCCCATGGGGGTGGCGTTTTATTAGTATATAATAGCCACTTAATGTGTGCTATTCTTTTGTTTATCTTATTCTTTACACCTCCTCGTTTTCCCATTAACGCACTCTACTCACTCAGTATGTTTTCGGTGTCCAATCTCCAGGTCTCCCGCGCTTGGTGTTTTTAGTTGTTTTTCGCGTGTTTTTGTTGTTTCCATTTGTTTCGTTTTTGTTTTTTTTTTTTGGTTGTCAATTAAGTCGCTGATACATTTGAGATCACAAACATTTACTCATATTTTTTTTGTTTTTAAAATCGTTTTGTTTTTTACAACACTTCACACCACATTTTGAGATTGAGGCTCCTGCCTCACGGTCGCAATGTAATAAGTTTAATCGTTGTAGTTTTGTTTTAAGGCAATTGGACTTGTGTCCATTGCCGATCTTTATTTAATTCGTTAAGGGTTGGAGCAGGCAAGGACCCGCTCCAGTAGATCGTCAAATGTTGAGTGGTTCTTAAGTCTACTTACAGAAGCTTTGTTAGCCTAAATTGGGGAGCAGCGCTGCCAGCATAGCTTGCAGCGCCTCCGCGCTTATATGCATATCTTATGTATACATATATGTATTGTCGCCAAGCGACCACGTTGGGAGAGGAAGAGTGGTATACGCATACATAGTAAGCGGTCAGTGCATAGCCAGCGTGGGAATGCTGACTATGCAATTATGCATGTTAGCCTTCAAGCCTTCGTATTACACATGCACTTGGGCAGACCGTTTATATATACATATTGCATCAAAGTGCTACAATGTAATTGTTGTTATGTTTTAATATATGTATATACCATAGCTCAACTCCAGGCCGTTGCTCGTCGACAGCAGCGACCCCAGCGATGGAGAGGAGCTGACGCCAGGCCATCTACTCATCGGTCAGCCTTTGTTGGCGCTGCCGTGCGAATCCGATCCAGACGAGAGCAGCAAGAAACGAGGACAAGGATATTTGAGGCTGTGGCAGCAGTTGTCGGCGCTCAAACTGCACTTTTGGCGCAAGTGGTCCAAGGACTACCTGCTCAGCCTCCAGCAGCGAACTCAATGGGCCAAAGGCGAGGACAACCTCGAGGAAGGGGCGGTCGTGCTAGTTCACGACGACAACACACACCCTCAGCAGTGGATAACCGGGCGCGTAACGTGCACAATTCGAGGGGAGGACGGCAAGGTTCGAGTAGTCGAAATAAAAACACCAGCAGGCGCAATTAAGCGACCAATCCATAAGCTGGCCCGACTCCCGCTGTGTTAAAGACCGGAGCTCTTCAACGGCGCCGGAATGTTAAGTTAAGAATGTTAGTTAAGAGAACACAAGAAGTGTCATTAAGTAGTAGTTAAGAGAACACAAGAAGTGTCATCTCTCCTTTGCTTTGAATCGATCGGCAATTGCCGACGGCAAATTTGAGAGTGCGTGGCCAAGTTGTGGTCACCGCTCTAGTAGTATGATAATAGTTCGCTCTCGTGAAGGAAGCAGCAATAAGTGTGCCATCAGCAGCAATAAAATTTGTTTAACTATCGAAACCAACGCGTCTCAATTTATTTGTTTAATTTCGTTCTCTAAAAACGCTTAGAGATTTTTCAATGGTAGCAAAAGCTAACATGGCTATTGTCCGATTACTAAATACAACAGCAAATAATCAATTGGTGAACCTAGACAAAATAGAATACGAATCATTAGAAAATTACGTCATTAAATCCGATAACACAGAAAGAACGGAAAATGTATTGGCAAAGATAAAAAAAATTTCCGCCACTTTTCAAAAACACACTTGAAAAATTATGCATACAATACAGTGATGTATTCGGACTTGAAACCGAATCAATTACAACAAATAATTTTTATAAACAAAAATTGAGATTGAAAGACAATGAACCAGTTTATATAAAAAACTACAGAAACCCTCACAACCACATAGAAGAAATAGAGTCCCAAGTACAAAAACTAATTGTAGACAAAATAGTAGAACCATCTGTATCAGAATACAACAGCCCACTGCTACTTGTTCCGAAAAAAGCTCTACAGGGTTCTAATAAAAAAGGATGGCGATTAGAAATTGACTATCGTCAAATAAATAAAGAACTACTGTCCGATAAATTTCCGCTCCCTAGAATAGCCGATATACTTGATCAATTAGGAAGAGCTAAATATTTCTCATGTCTGGACTTTGTAAGGATGCTTTCTCAGGCTGGGGTACATATCTCAGTCTCGCCAGGGTGTTTACAGAAAATTTATATAAAACTAGGACTATTATGACCTTAACAAGAGAAAAGCTACTAGAGGGTCATACCCTACTGAGATATTACAGGGTATCAGAGGACACACGTGGTACACGTCATGCACATGTACTCGCTGGCCACGTGGATTTCCACGTGGGTTCTACTACCACGTTCGTTTGAGACCTACGTGCACGAGTCGCGTGTCACGCGTGCCTGGCTGGCTAACTGTCCTGAGGAACGCACGTGACCGCGGGTGACACGCTCACGCACCACACTTGCCAGCTATCGCTCACTCACCACGTCTCTCACGGTCGATCGTTGGTCGTGCAGCACGCCCGTGACCGCAGGTGTTCTCGCAGGTACTCCCACTAGTCGCTCGATGGTGTATTGCACCACGCCGCAACTCGTTGGAGTCCCGCTCACACACGCACTTGCCAACTGGCGCAGCACTCACGACTCACGATCGGCCGCCGGTCGTGCAGAAATGCCCGTGGCCGCAAGTACTTTCGCCTGTACTTCCACAAGTCGCTCGATGGTGTATTGCAGCACGTCGCAACTTGTTAAAGCACACGCTCGTGCACCCGCTTGCCAACTGACGTTTCACTCACGACATGAATCACGAGTAGCCGTTGGCCATGCGGAACGCCCGTGACCGCAGGTGTCTTCGCTCGTACTCCCACAAGTCGCTCGATGGTGTATTGCACCACGCCGCAACTCGTTAGAGCACACGCTCACGCTCCCACTTGTCACTAACGTTCACTCACGACACGGACTGTGCGTGTGTACGCTCAGAGTCGCCTACGAATACACACTCACACACGTACACGACACTTTTCGCACTACGCAAGGGGGAAGAATGTTTCACAGGGTATATTTTGAATAATCACTGCGGGCGGGTTTCATTTAAATATTTAACAACATGCTTTATTCATTTTCTTTTATGTTTTCCTAGCGCTGGTTTCTTATATTTAGTTAGGCCCTGCCTTCCTGCCTACTTCGCACCATCTACGTTAGCTTTAAATCTTCGCATTCGATATTTTAGGGTTTTCTTTCAGGCTCACCTTTCTCCTCCTGCGACAGGATTCATCTTATTGGTGAGGTCCTTGATCCTTGATTTGCACAGTGTTTTCACTGGACTTGCACTTTGTTTTATCCCACGTGGGAGAGCTTGCGCTTCTTCTCGTTTGTACTGCGCTCGATCGACTGCTCTTGGCCTAATTTCGGCAGCTTGCATTTCGCTGCTACGCACATGTCGCCGCGGCAGCGTACATGTCGTTGCTGCTTGTTCGACGCCGCTGCTTGAATGTCGCCGCTGCCTTCGGCCGATCGTGCCTGGCTGCTGCGACTCTGCTTGCACTTCGCTGCCTGCACGGCGCCGCTGCTGGCTTAGCGTCGCTGCTTATCTGGCGCCGCTGCCCAAAATTTGGTCCCGATGCCGTTGCCTGTGCCGTTGCTTTTCGCTGCCTGTGCACGAGTGCTGGGTACCCAGGCACCGTTATGTGGGCAAGTGTTCGAGGTCTGGGTACCGAGCTACCGTAACTTGTAACTTGTGCGCTGGGCATGGGCGTCGATTGTCTGGTGTTTTGCTCTGTTGTGTACC
Source organism: Zaprionus nigranus (assembly GCA_018903425.1). NCBI lineage: Eukaryota > Metazoa > Arthropoda > Insecta > Diptera > Drosophilidae > Zaprionus > Zaprionus nigranus. The sequence goes on from JAEIGD010000159.1 coordinate 36,658, forward strand.
CTGATTCCTTGTTCCTGCCTATGCCCCGGTTTTTGCCTTTACTTCTTTCTATTGTTTGAAAATACTGCGGGGTTTAATAGATTTAAAGATACCTTATATTATATTTATTTAATTAATAACTATGTGGCGCGCTTCATGCGGCGTCACACCCCTCACTACTTCACCGGGGTTTGGGTGAAAAAATATCTAAACTTTGGTGGTATCAGTAAATACATTATGGTCACAAAGCATAGAAGTTTTAGTGGCAGCCTGCCCCGCCCGGTACCTGTTGACCTTCGTCGGTCGATACCTCTCCATGAAATGCCTTCAGATCGGCCAATCCTGCACTGCGTCTCTTCTTGGATTTGACATCTTGGAGGCGTAGGATCGTGGGCGAGATGTAGCTCACGACCCGGTAAGGTCCATCGTAGCGGGGTGCCAACTTGGCGGTGAAGCCATCGGCTGCCTTCGACAAATGATGTTGTCTCAACAGTGCGAAGTCGCCGATGGCGGGCTTCCACTCTCGGCGGCGTAGATTGTAATTGGTCCGCGCTCGCTTGCTTCGCATTCTCGACGTCGATCTTGAACACGTCGTGCAGGTGTCGCTCCTTCTCCTCGGGCAACCGTGATTCCGCCCTTATGACAGGAGTCACCTCTTCGTACAGGGCTCCCGGCAAACGAGGCTCGCTGCTGGTCGTCCAGGTACTGTGCCACCATGGTCTTCACGGTCTTGTTTACCCTCTCCGTGGGGTTCTGTTGCGGGGTATATGGCGCGGTATGCTGCAGAGTCATGCCTAGCTGTTTGCAGAACGTGGCGAAGGCTCGGCTCGTGAACTGCGTCCCGTTGTCGCAGACTATCATCTGCGGCACTCCAAACCTGGCCAGGATTCGTTTTCTGAACGACTGCATCAGGTGTGCTGCCGTCGCTTCACGCAAGGGCACCAGCTCCACCCACTTGGAAAAGGCGTCGCAGAATACCAGTAACATGGTATTCCCGTGGGTAGAGCGTGGGAGTGGTCCTACAAAGTCCGCACAGAGCACGTCGAATGGTGTGTGGACTTGCCCGGTGTGCATCTGTCCAGGCGGTTTCAGTTGACTGATCTTAAATTTCTGGCAGGTCTCGCACTTCCATACGTAACGTGCTACGTCCCGGAATAGGCCTGGCCAGAAGTAACGTTGACCAATCCGGTTTAGGGTCTTCCGTACCCCCCTGATGTCCGGCTGCGGGCTGGTCGTGGCATTCTTGAAGCACCCGTTGGCGTTGTGGTTTTGGCAGCACAACTTCCAAGGGGTGCAATCATCGTCGTCCGGCCGAAATCCTCCTCGTCGATAGAGATGGTCGTACTCCCTCAGGACTCTGGATACTTCTCGGGTTCCCTCTTAGTCAGCTCCAGCATCCAGGTTGTCCACGCGCAGGGTGGTTTCTCCAGAACTAACGACGAAATGCGCCAAATGGAAACGGAAGAAATTGCTGTGTCCGTTCTCCTCGCGTTGCTGGCAAATGTTGATAACCGTTTGCAGCGTTTAAGTTTTGCATCAAATCTTCGAACCAGAGGTGATTTACTGTCCGAATTGAAACCGTTCACTTTTAATAAACGGAAAAATGGTTCCACGGAGCAACAAACAGAAACTTATCCTAAACGGCAAAAGCAGTCATCTATAGAGTGTCATTTCTGCGGAAAATTGGGACACAAAATGATTGAATGCAGACTTAGGAAACAACAAAATCAGTTTGCCAACAACAAAGAACGACATGACAGACACGATGGTCATCAACGCGGAAAATCAAGTGTAACTTGCTACAAGTGCGGTGAACAGGGTCAAATATCTACCCAATGTGCAAAGAAGGAAGCTGATGGAAGCAAAACATTCAACCGAGAAAAGCGAGTGTAGCAGTGCAGTAGTGCAGTACCAAGGGATTCATAAATCATAGAGGCCAAATTTTCGAAATCATGTTTGATTCTGGAGCTCGCTGCTGAAAAAAAGATAAGTACTAAATTTTCTGGTAAAAGATTTAATAATATTGTTATGTTAAAAGGCATAGGCAGTAATGGAATATGTAGTACTGTACAGGTTTTAAACGTAAAAATTGACGAATATTGCATTGAAATTTTGTTTTATGTAATAGGCGATGATCATATGCAAAACGATATTGTTATTGGTCGCGAAATATTAAATTAGGGTTTTGATATTGTCATTTCGTTAAACCAATTTAAAATTTCGAGAACCAAAATAATTAATTTTTGTACTAGCAGTGATTCAGCTGATATTGATACTAAACTTGATGAACAAAATAAAGTAAAACTACATTCATTGTTGGCAAAGTACTCAAATTCTTTTATGAAGGGTATCCCATGTACTAAGGTTAAAGTTGGCGAAATAAAAACAAGATTAATTGATCCAAGAAAGACAGTTCAAAGAAGGCCATATCGATTAATCCCATGCGAGCGAGATTTAGTTCGAGAAAAAATTGACGAATTGCTGAAATGCAATATAATTAGACCAAGCTATTCACCTTATGTAAGCCTTATATTGCTGGTAAGGAAAAAATGGTTCGGATAGGCTTTGTGTTGACTATAGGGAGTTAAATTCAAACACAGTCGCTGATAAATACCCTCTGCCTCTTATACAGGATCAAATAAGTAGACTTCGAGGAGCTTTTTATTTTACATGTTTAGATATGGCTAGTGGTTATTACCAAATTCCCTTAAATGCTGCGGATTCAATTGAATATACAGCGTTTGTGACACCCGATGGCCAGTATGAGTTTTTATCGTTTAATTTTTTATTAACGTTTAGTAATGCAAGCGCTCGAGGATCTTGCAAATTCTTATGTTATCGTCTATATGGACGACATCATGATAACTGCATCAACACAATGTGCGGCGTTAGAAAGATTACAAATTGTTCTAGATGTTCTGACAGAGGCCGGGTTTTCATTCAACATTACGAAGTGTTCCTTCTTGAACAGCGTCGAGACTCGGACATAGGCCGAAATCGTGAGCAAATAAAAAGATTGTTCCTTTGCTGAAGATATTGCGAAAACCTATAAACTAAGGGCAGAAGTTCTTTACCGAAAAATACAGAGAATGGTAAAACACGCTGTTTACCAGTGGTACTGCGTGCATGAGTCGATAATGCATTTAGGTTGGGAAAAGACACTAGATAAAGTTTAATTTTTATTGGTTTACGATTAATATGTCAAAATATGTTAGAAAATTTGTTGACAATTGTATCACTTGCAAAATGTCCAAATTAAACTCAGGAAAAATTCAGGCCGAATTGCATCCAATCCCAAAAGTCAATATTCCTTGGCATACTATCCATATCGATATAACAGGGAATTAAGTGGCCAGAGTGACCAGAAGGAGTATGTTATTGTTCAAGTAGATGCTTTTAGCAGGTGTTTGTGGTGGCGGCAGTAGGATCTTCCTTCTTGGGTGGATCGTGAAGTAGGGGGTGAAAATGCTGCTGGCAAAGTGTAGCCGACGCGAAAACAAGTTGGAAATAAAGAAAACAATTCGGGGCGCGTGGAGTTCAATTCACTGTGTATATTTTCAAACTGATTTGTACATAATCTATGTAGGTTTACTTAAACCTAACTTAACATAAATACTTGTATGTAGGATAAAAGAGCGCGAGAGCCCTTGGTGACTCTCGCACTGTTTACGCCGCTGCCTATGCTGCCTACTTTTCGGCGGCGAGTTTCGGCGTAAACATTCCGCCCCCCTTGCAATACTATTGCAAATATATGGGGCCGGAATCTTTTTTTGGAGGCCGCTGGAGGGGCTTGAGAGGCGCTGGCGGACTACGTCTTGAAGACACCGGATAGTACCCAGCCAAACAGAGTGTTCTAGGCCAACGGCAGCCCACCGTGGGACGGAACAAGGCCTGGGAGGATTACGTCGCCATAGACGTCGGCCCCCAGAACAATGGAGACTCTGGAGCTCCTTTCCGACATTCTGAGCCGGAGTCCTGATCTGAATTTCCTCCATCTTCAGAGTCACTGGGATGGAGAATGCTGGCGACACCCCTTGACCTGAACAAGGCTCGGCAAAATCCATCTTCGGCGGAAAGGCCAAAGGCTTTTGCCAATGAGGTGGGCATGCGGCTGTGTGGACTGCAAGCGGCCAACAACACACGCACCTCGAAAAATTTTGCCGGCCACGTCCAGGTTCACGATGGCCGTCGGCAGCATGCTGATTGCCACCGAGGGGATTGTCGCCAGGGACTCTGGAGGTGGAGGAGGCGGCGTGGATGGGACAGCGTTCTGCGTCTCGGCTGGAGTGGTGGTTGGGAGATAAAGAAGCGTATGGTGGCCTTCCCCGCATGAGCGACAGGTGCCACCACTGCGACATGAACCATTAGAATGTTCATGTGCAAGGCAGTTCGGGCAGTATTTGTTGATCAAAACTGCCCGAAGACGCTTCTCCGCAACCAGACGCAGGAACTTCTGGCACTTTTTCAGGGCGTGGACTCTGCATACGCGGCATCTAAAGGAGTTCACCCCTTTTGGTTTCGCTGGGTGTGTGCGCTTTGGTGGTGCCATCTTTACTAATCTGGAAAGGAGAAGGTGGATATATGGATTAGTATTTTGGAGAACATATATCTATGGACACAAGATAAGGTTAGGAGGGTGTCTGGACTGTGTATATATAGGTAACTGATATTTAGTATTTATAGGGGTGGGGCAACGGACAACTGTCCGTATCCGCTGCCAGGATACCTAGAGTCTTTGCTTTCAAGTTGGGAGTTGCCATTTGGAGGACGGACTGGGGGCGTTGAAACCAACGTGAACTTTCGTAGTGGTGCTCTCAGGTTTGAAAACAGCATGATGGGGGAGATCAAAATTGTTGCAGTCGTTACTCGGAGAGACAGGCCTCATATGGCCTAAATATAAATAATCCTGAATAGTGGAGTCGTACTGCTCATTTAAAGGAAAGTTCCTCTTTAACCGATGTTCGTTTCTGAGAAACTGAGCGAGTGCGATGGACTTTGAATGTCCTAATTCGAAAGTCTCAGGATTTTTGAATGGGAGAGTAACGACATATCTGCCCTCTTTGGAAGTGGTGCAAAAAGGGTTGTTTTCACACTCTGATTTTGAAAATTTTACCAGCTTGTCTGGTAGATCTTCCACAACCGGAAACTTGGTGAGCGGATCATCTAGCCTTTGTTCTGTGCTGATCTTGATCCTCGTTGAAAAGGAGGAAATGGTCGTAGGATTCGACTTGGCTACTGGTCCAGTGAGGACCCAGCCGAATATGGTGTCTTGACCGAGCAGGGTTCCACAAATCTTGGATACAGAGCCACTCTTCATGATAGATGAGAGAATATCGGCTCCTAGGAGCACGTCTATAGGAGAGCTCTGGTGGAAGTGCGGATCAGCGAGTTGGAGGTTTGGCAGGTCCTTCAGAAGTTCTTGTGAAATTGTGTGGATGGAAGGTTGCCTGCCAATTGGGGTAGAACAAAGGCTTCAGTTTTTAACTGTAACCTGGGAATGAGCGGGGAGCCAATCTGGAAGTGGCACAACTTTTGGGGATTGGCTAAGATGGCTTGATTTAATGAACGTAGCCTCTGATCCAGGATCGATCAGTGCACGTGCCTTATAAGTTAAGCCCAAATGGCAAATATTTATAAGAACAGTGCCGAGAAGAACACCTTGTGTGTTCGCCGTGAAGTAATTTTGAATACTAGTCGTTGGAGAAGTGGACTGTATATTCGAATTGGGAGTTGGTGCAGAATCTGCTGAAGAGAGCGCGGTAGGAGGGGTGCCACGATGCAGGAGTGTATTGTGGCGACCCTTGCACGTAAAAAAATTATGTTGACTCGTGCAATCTTTAAGGATGTGTCCTCTTGCGAAGCAGTTCAGACACAACTTCTGCTGTTTGATGAAATTGGACCTTTCATCAACAGCCATTTGGAGAAAGCGCGGACACAGACGTATTGGATGGTTCTCCTTTTAGCAAAGTTTGCAGGTTTGTGGTTTGCCTACAACCTTTGTCTCAAAGGAGTTGACCTTCCTCGTAGGAGGCTCCTTTCGAGCAGGTTTGGGACTAGTCTGTGCGCTTGTACTGGGTTGAACGTCCTCTATCGCTTCTAATGTGCGATATCGCTCTGAAAGGAAATCTGACATTTCCTTCCACGACGGAATTTCAGCCTTGTTTAGTATTGACTTCTCCCAAAGTGACAACGTCAGCCTTGGGAGTTTAGACGAGCATAGGAAGACTAGAAGGCAATCCCAGTTCTCTGTGCTGATTTTGGAGTGGTCTAGAGCCGTTAAGCAACTTTCAATAGTGCTTTGAAGGATTTGGATGGCGGCTCCAGACTCGTGAGAAACTTACGGAAGGTTGAAAAGGAGTTGGCTGTTGACTAACAACCTCTTATTTTCGAACCTGTCCGTCAAGTTTCTCCAAGCAGAGGAGAAATCCTCATTGGTGAGAGCGGATTTGGAAACGATTGCCTTCGCTTCTTCACTGGTCTTCGCATTTAAATGGAATAATTTCTCGATCTGACTAAAGCCGGGATCGGAAATGTAGACCGCTGTGAAGAGATCACGGAAAGTTGGCCATTTAAGGTAGTCACCGCTGAAAACTTCAGCATCGAAAAGTGGTGACCGGTAGCTTCGTGGGTGGAAGGCTACTTGTGGTGCTGCAGGTGCTGGAGTGGGAGCCGTTGCGGTCTCTATACTCTCATTTAATTAAGAGGCAAATTCCTCGTATATGGAGTAGCAGTGGTCATACCGCATTTGCATGGCGATCTTGTCCGCAGCATTCGTCTCCGTTTGAGACAATGCGTTGGAACAGAGTTCATATTTGAGCTCTACGGCAGTCCATAAGGATCGAAGCTGCTCAAGACGCACTCTGTGAGTGTGAAGTGAGGCTGTAGGAGAATTTTGAATCCTAGCTTCGAACTGCGTGAGCTTATCGGAAGCGTTAATGAACTCTTGGAATGCCATTGTTATTGCCAGTGAAATCTGATGACCAACTGCAGGAGTGATTGGAGGAGTGTGCACCGAAATTTTTGGCACCTGACTAACCTTAGATGTGACCGGAGTTACAACTTTCCGTAATGAGGCGGGAGAAGGTGTTCTACCAGAAAGGGAACTTGGAAGAGAGCTGGAGCGTCTATGCTAAGTGTTGGGTACAAGAAGCTGTTTCTTGGTGTCTTTACTATCAATTGGCATAACAGGCTTTCAAAAAAGCGAGAAAAATGCAATTGATGCTGGTGACGGAACCAGAAACGTGAAAGAGAAGAGCGTAGAAAATTGGACGAACAGAAATTTTTGTTTGAACAATAAACAAGAATATTAGACAAACGATCGGAAATTTTATCGATCTATTGAGCGAGGACTAAGTTGATAAGTTACAAGGCAATACTTTTTGAAAACACAAAAAAAAATAATATAAATATTATATTATAAATATAGATATATTTTATTGAGTGATAATAATTATCGAAACAATTATTATACTCAGCATAAAATTCTGAGAAAAAGATGTAAAATAATTTATTTTCCTAATAAATTATACTGTGAAAAAATAAATAAATAATTATTTATTAGTAGGATATCTTTTCTCAAACGGAGGAAAATATATTCGATAATTTTTTGCAATGTTACAGCGCTTTGTAATACCACAACACAGTGCACAATAAGACGATAAATAAATATAAGTGACTTCAAAAGTCACGGTTGCCCACCAAGTAATATTTTTAAAAATTTGAGCTAGTGCAGCCCTGGAACGATAACACTGAGTGAATGTAAACCAGTAAGAAAAGCAACAGTCGCGCATCACGTGACAGTGGGATACCCTTCGACCTATGTATGAATGTTCTTATGTATGTACCCATACACATACATATGCTCATGCTTTGAAATTAAACCCAGAGGGGGGGGGGGGGCCGCCCCCCTGGGGGGGGGAAAAAAACCCGGGGGTTTGCTCCCCCCTTCTTAAAAAAATTTGGGGGTGTTTGTTGGTCGGATTGTAATGGAGACTACGATCAGCTATTATGCAAACTGATCAGAAAGTTTATCACAGGCTTACAAATGTTAAAGTAAACAAATAAATTAGTTAATAATAACTTGATCTGCGCTAGTTGGGGGGGCATAGGAACCTTCATTCCAAATTTGGTGTCTCGAGCATTTATAATAGCTGAGATCTGTGGGTTCATCTGGTCAGACGGACATCCGGACATCAAGCCGACATCCGGACGGCCGGACCACCGGGGGGACAGCGGACAGACATGGCTCAATCAACTCGGCTAGTGATCCTGAGCAAGAATATATATACTTTGTGGGGCCCGTGTCCCCGCCTCCTTCTGCCTGTTACATACAATTTTTTTGCACGAAGTTAGTATACCTTTTTTTGACCATTTTCAATGGTCGAAGGGTATAAAAAGTGGTAGTCGGTCGATTGTGATCGAACTGCGATCACTAAGGCAAACTGCGATCACTAGACTGACAAAGGTAAACAAAGAAACTATAAAATATTTCTTTGTATTATATTAAGTGTTTAATTTAAGTGTTTCATAAAATAATGTAATAATGTAATAAAACGATGTAATACTCGTATAATGTGTCTATGTGTTTTAGTTAGATATTTAATTGTAAGAACATATGTATCTGTGTAGTGCCAGTGCAGCTGAAATATTGAGACGGCAAAGTGTATGTAGAGTGTATTTTATATGTTTACATTAATAAATAAATAAATGTGAAAGAAATGCAGTGTTATTTTTTATTTGGAATTAAATTTTTGGAAAGGAGGTACAATTGCCGCTTGAGGTTTGGACCTTGGCAATGTATTATAATGGGCAACGTAAGTATGTAATATGTAACTTGGAGAGTGTATGTACCTTTGTTCTTAAGGAAAGCGTAGGAGAAGGTACATACATATATTTGGCAGAGGTTTGTAAGTAGAATTAGATGGATAAACCGTGTGTAATTGGTGATTCGTATTTCCGTACATATACGAGTATATGTATGGAAAACTTTCGATGGTGGCAGTCGTCTGTATGTAAGTATGTGCTTACTGATGCAGCAACATATGTACATACATACAGAGATACCGGTGTCGCAAATTGCGAGGTTAGGAGTAAATTAAATTAAATTTAATTAGAAAAGATCTTTCTTTTCACAAAGGAACAATTACACACAGTCCTCTGCCGCATAAAAATAAGTATAAAATTTAGTACTTATCTGGGGGGCTGACGAGATGCCGATGAACGTAGTTCGAGCGGAGCGAGGGGATGAAAATCCAGCGACGTGGTGTATGTAAAATATATCCGGCTCGAAGGACCAATGTTTGTGGTGGCGGCAGTAGGATCTTCCTTCTTGGGGGGATCGTGAAGTAGGGGTGAAAATGCTGCTGGCAAAAGTGTAACCGACGCGAAAACAAGTTGGAAATAAAGAAAACAATTCGGGGCGCGTGGAGTTCAATTCACTGTGTATATTTTCAAACTGATTTGTACATAATCTATGTAGGTTTACTTAAACCTAACTTAACATAAATACTTGTATGTAGGATAAAGAGCGCGAGTCACCCTTGGTGACTCTCGCACTGTTTACGCCGCTGCCTATGCTGCCTACTTTTCGGCGGCGAGTTTCGGCGTAAACACCAGGTATGTCTATCTTAGTCATAGCCTTAAATTAGACAGTGAGAGTTGCATAAAAGCTGTTCAATCGGCCGTTTCGTTGTTTTGAGTACCAAACCGAATAATAGCTGACCAGGGAAGGTGTTTTACGGGTGCAAAGTTTAGTCAATTCTGTTCAGATCAGAAAATAAACTTGCATTTGATTGCCACCGGGGTTAGTCGAACTAATGGTCAAGTTGAACGAACCATGACCACATTGAAATATGTTAACGGCGGTTGAAACTGGAACGCAGTCTTGGCAGGACGTGTTAGTGGAGGTGCAGTTGGCAATCAATTGTACAACAAACCGTGTGACGAAGGCAAGTCCTCTTGAAAAGTTATTTGGAAAGGTAGCACGCCCATTAGGTTTACTTCCACCTGGTGACATAGAAAATGATGTTGATCTGTCAAATTTAAGAGCACAAGCTGAAAAGAATGTTTTAGCCACGGCAGTTTATGACAAAGAACGATTTGATAAAAAATAAGGCAAAAGTTCTTAAGCACAAAGTAGGAGATTTTGTGCTACTTAAAAGCGAAGAGAGGCATCAAACCAAGTTGAGTCCAAGGGGCCTTTTGAAATAATACAGGTTCTGGAGGGTGACAGGTACACTTTAAAGTCCTTAACCAATAAAATAAATTATACATATTTATAATTTCTTTTATTGGTTAAGGAAGATTTGAGAAAATGCCAGAGGGGCAAGTGCCCGAGGAGTTGAATGTGTGTGAAGAGAGCAAAAATAAAAATGTTGAAGCAATTGAAGAAAACACCAACAAAGGTGATGAAAGATTTACTGCTGGCCAAGGAAAATGGCAGAGTAACAAGACCAGATAAATAATGCAAGCACAACTGCAAAAAAAACTTATGTTTGTTGTGATCATGGCGTGTGGGGCATTGAATTTGTAATGTTAAATGAAGAAGAATAATTGATTTTCTTAAAAATTACATTATAGTAAGAATTATGTAAAGATATTGGTTAAGAAAGCTTGATACTGTTTTGTGAAATTAACTTAATAAGTTTATACGAATTGAAATAGAAATATTAAATCTTTTAAAATATTAAATCTATTAACAAAAATAAATAATAATAAAATTATAAAAAACAATTCAATGGAACACGAGGTCGTGTTAGAGTCAGGATGGCCGCGTCGGAGTATAAAGATTACGCATGAACTCGAATTATTTCATCATATTATGTTTTGCATCTTTGCATTGTGGTTGGCCGTCGTTTTTCTGGAAGTACCGTTGCATTGTGGTTGTCCGTGTTTTTTCTGAAAGTACCGTTGCATTGTGGTTGTCCGTCGTTTTTCTGCAAGTACCGTAGCGGGGCGACAACGACGCGTCGCGACGTTCCCGCCGAGTGTGGTTCGAGATTTCGTATAGGCTATTGGAAAACGAGCAGGGCAGTATGCTTGAGTCGTCGCCTGTAAATAGTTCGAATCGCGCTACGCTCTAATGTCAGGCGAAGATAATTCGACACATATATGTATTGTCGCCAAGCGACGACGTTGGGAGTTGCTATACGCATACATAGTAAGCAGTCAGCGCATAGCCAGCGTGGGAATACTGACTATCCAATTCTGCATGTTAGCCTTCAAGTGGATGCTCGTATTACACATACACTTGGGCAGCCGGTTTATATACACTGACGAGCAAAACTGTAACACGAGTTGCATATTCTAACTTCAACGGTCAGTATCTTCTCTCCTATTTTATGTACGATAATAATCTTAGTCTTGTTTTGTTGCTACTATATTTGACTATCGCTTGTGAAAATATGAAGCGATTTGATCATTTAGAATAAGTATGCCTAAGCAAAATGTAAAAAAAGTCAATTGTTACAGTTTTGCACTGGGGTTATATATTAAACGAAAAATTTTTTTTTGATTATTTAAATAATGACTCCACACCCCTTTTGATTTTTTAGCTCCGTTATGCGATTTGGCATACTTTGGGTTAGCACCATTTCAGGAGGAATAGCGTATCAGACGTCCTTTGTTCTTTCCCACAGCTCCATCATTCCACTTGGAGGGACTGCATATTTTGCCAGTTGGGATTTTACATGGCTCCACAAATTTTCTATGGGATTCATATCAGGAGATTGTGGTGGCCACTTCAGCGACTGAAAATTTTGCTTTTCCATCCAATTTTTTACCAAAATCAAAGTGTGTTTGGGATCATTGTCTGGCTGAAATATGCATTTTTTAGAAGCAATACCCATATTTTGAATTACTTTTGGAAGATTTTGTTGCAAAATGTTTAAATACTGTTCCTTACGCATTATTCCTTCAATTAAGACCAAGGGACCAACTCCGTTTTTGTATATACAGCCCCAAACCATTATTGATCCGCCACCGTGCTTCACGGTTTGCTTCACGTTTTGGTGACTGGACTGTGGGATCTCTAGTCCAATACCAAGAGCGTCCATCTGACTCGAAACGATTAATTTTTGTTTCATCTGACCATATAACCTGAAAAACCAAATTCGAGTCAGATGGACGCTCTTGGTATTGGGAAAATCAAAAGGGGTGTGGAGTCATTATTTAAATAATCAAAAAAAAAATTTTTCGTTTAATATATAACCCCAGTGCAAAACTGTAACAATTGACTTTTTTTACATTTTGCTTCGGCATACTTATTCTAAATGATCAAATCGCTTCATATTTTCACAAGCGATAGTCAAATATAGTAGCAACAAAAACAAGACTAAGATTATTATCGTACATAAAATAGGAGAGAAGATACTGACCGTTGAAGTTAGAATATGCAACTCGTGTTACAGTTTTGCTCGTCAGTGTATATGTATATATATTGCAGCAAAGTGCTACAATGTAATTGTTATGTTTTAATATATGTATATACCACATTTCCTTCCTTCTGAAAAATAACGTAATATTATGAAGTTATTTTCTAAGTTTATTTTTTTTTGTGTTCTTTTTAATTTAAATTTATATTTGAAAATACTTTCGATTGAAATGTCTGCAGCTTTTAGAATTTTTGGTATTTTGTCGTTTTTAGTACTTTTCTTGTTTTTTTTTTTTTTTTAAATTAATATTATTATTTTTATATTTTTTTAATTTTGATTTTGAATTCTTTTTTTTTTTGCATTATTTTTTTTGTATATTTTTTTTTGAATAAAATAAAGAAGTAGTGAATAAAATAAAGAAATTAAAGACAAATTTATTTTTAAAATATATTTTAAATTGTTTCCTTTCTTATGGGTTGCCCTACAAAATATATTAAGAATTGAAAATTTTTAACTTATCTTTATGGACTATCTGTTTATTATTTTTTATTTCCTACAATTGTAATGTTATTATTAGCTCCTATATCTGAAACTAAATATGGTCCTAAATAATTATTGTCAAGTTTATGACATGTCTCATTCCCAAGTAATACCTTTTCTACTATTTTTAACTCAAAATTACTAACATCTATCATATTCAATTTTTCTTTCGGCTTTTGCCTTTTCTAATATATTCCTAGCTCTTTTATAAGCTATCTCTAGTCTAATCTCAACTTCTTTCGAATAGTCATCCATGTTATAAAAGGGATCTATTCTGTCTATCTTATTAAAGTCTTTGAACTGTCTTGGTAATCTGCCAAATACTAGTTCATATGGACAATATTCGTGAACTACTGATGGTGTTGTGTCGAAACAATAGGTGAAATATTGTATCCATACCTCCCCAATCAGTTTTGTCAACAGAAATGTACGAGCGAACATACTCGTTAAATGTTCTGTGACTTCGTTCTATTGTTCCTAAAGTCTGGTGATGGTGTGCTGTTGAAGAAATATTTTTAATCTTCATATATTTGCACAGATCGTCTATGATTTGATATTTGTATTCCGTTCCCATGTCCGTAATGATTGTTTTCATTGGACCGTACTTCACAATAAAATGTTCAAATATAGCCTTAGCAATTGATCTTGCCCTTTTATTTGGTATGGGCACAGTTACCAAATATTTTGTTAAATCACAAATGATAGTGTCAGCATACTCATTTCCATCTTCTGATCTTGGAAATGGACTAATTGTATCTATCAGAACTATATCAAATGCTGTTGCTGGCGTTTCTGTTATTGTCATTGGAATTTTCGTATGTTTTAACGTTTTAGCCTGTTGACATTTTAAACATGTCTTGACATATTTACTTATTGCCTTTATCATTTGTGGCCAATAATAAAAGTTTTTTATTTTCCTCAGGGTTCTAGAAATTCCTAAGTGACCTCATTCTGACGGATCGTCATGATATTTAGACAGACTTGCTTTTATCTGAACCTCATCATTTTTATCTATCTTATCCTAATAAGGTGATTTCATTTAGTAGCACTACTTTTAAATATTTCAATATTTTGTTGCCCTTTTCTTTAAAGTTTCTTATAGTGAAAAACTCGAAGATTTGTTCTCTTGGTGACAATTGCGTTTGAATGATCTTATTTATTCTTGCTTCTTCGTTAAGCCTTTGAAAAAACTGATCTAAATCGATTTTTTCATTAGAATAAAAATTAGTCATATCAATACGTGTTATTATGTGTTTGCTTCTTTTTAACAAACACTTATGTTTGTCTATTTTGAGAACAACATATTTTTGGCGTCAATGTTATTGACTACCTGATAGATACTGGACATTTTCATTTTTCTTTATTTACCTCTGGTTCTTGCAATTTTTCTCCCGTGCAGGAATTTTTCTGTCTTACTGAAGCTCTCGTTTCGACCTTCAGTATCTGTCTATTCATTTCTTTTAGCTCTCCGATAGTTATTCGGGAAAGAGCATCTGCTATGTAATTATTTTTCGCCTTGAGTTACTCTACACTAAAATCATATTCCTCAAGGTCCAGACGCATTCTGGTCAACTTGGAACTCGGATTTCTCATCGAGAATAAATATGATAGTGGCTTATGGTCACTCTGTACTAAGAAATGCCTACCATATATATATGGTCTAAAATGATTTATTGCCCAATGTATAGCTGCTAGTTCTTGTTCTGTAGTGGACTTATTACTTTCGCCTTTTTGTTAAGGTTCTTGAAGCGTATGCCACTGGAAATTGTTGACCGTTATGGTCCTGAGATAGTACCGCTCCACATGCTTGTGTATTAGCATCTGGTGGTTATGCAAAATTGTTTGCTGAAGTCTGGGTACTGAAGAAGTGTAGGTTTCATTAATTCCCTTTTAATATATTCGAATGCTTCGTTGCATTCGCTTGTCCATTCAAATGGAACATTCTTTTTTACAAAGCTTTGTTAACTGGCGTGATTTCTTAGAGAAATTTATAATAAATCTTCTGTAATAGTTGCAAAATGCGACGAATCGTCTAGCTTCGTCTGCATTTACTGGTTGTGGGTAGTTTTTTAATTACATCATATTTAGAGTCATCTGGTAATATACCTTTATCAGTACATTTATGACCTAAATATGTAACCTCTTTCATAAAGAAAGTGCATTTTTCTGGATGTAGTTTTAAATTATGTTGTCTACATAATTTGAAAACATCGGTTAAATTCTTAAGCATATGCTTTTCAGAACAACCGACTACAACTAAATCCTCCATATACAGAATAGCTTGCGAAGGCTGTAGGCCTGTGAATGCAAGTGTCATCATTCTTTGAAATGAATTGGGGTCTATCTTTAACCCAAATGGTAATCGCGTGTAGCGATATGAGCTTGTTGAAGTTGAGAATGATGTTACATTTCGTGACTTTTCGTCTAACTCGATTTGGTGAAAACCTGACATAAGGTCTAGGCACGAGAAATATTTTGCTCGTCCTAATTGATCAAGAATATCTTCTATTCTTGGAAGTGGGAATTTATTACTACTAATCGCCATCTCTTTTCTGCCGAATTAGGCAGTGATTTCTTGGGTACCAAGAGAAGTGGGCTATTATATTCTGATATAGACGGCTCTACTATACCGTCTTTTATCAGCTTGTCAACTTGCCTTTGAATTTCTGGCTTTTGACTTTCTGGCATTCTATAATTTTTAATGTAGACTGGTATTTTTCATTCAATCTCAATTTTTGTCTATAAAAGTTATTAGCTGATATGGTATCTGCTTCGAGACCAAAAATATCGCTATATTCGGTGCATAATTTTGTTAAATCGTTTTTAAATAACGATGGAAATTTTAGAAGTTTTAATACTTCTGAAGTTCTTTGTGCACTATTTTCTGTCTTTGCATTGTAAACATCATAATCGTCTAATGATTCGATTTTATATTTGTGCTGTTTACAATAGCGTCTTTTTTCTGTTGTATTTATAATGCGAATCAACACGTTCTGAGTGTTTCCTAGTGCACTTGCTACTATTATGTTAGGTTGCAATTCCTGGTTGGGGATAAGAACATTGGTGTCAGTAGACGTGAGATGAATCTTTCGAATTACCTCCGATCTAGCTGGCAAAACTATTTCGTTATCAAGTGAATGTATTATAGGAATGTTTATATTCCTGAAATTATGGGGCCTCAAAGTGAACCAATCTTCTTGGTCGTGAAATTCTAAAAATACAATTGTATTTTTTAATGAGCCCAAACCTATTATACCATCCCCTGGTATAGAAAAATTGTCAGGTACGATATGAAATTTATATGGTATTGCTGCATTTGCAATACTCATTTCCTTTCCCCTTACACAGCAACTGCACCCCAGTTTCTGAACAAAGAACGAATAAAGAATAAATATTATATCTACAAATAATTAGTATTTATAATAAACTTCAGCGATATTATTAAATTTTCATGGTTCTTGTTATAGAGCAATTCCAAATCAGTCATAAACTGGGCATATACTTTGTGTAGGGACTAGTTTGTTTGAAGTGGGTCTAGTAGACTAATGTGACAATATGACAATATGACAATATTACATTGTGATTCCAACAATGTTGTTATTCTAAGCGTTTATAGTATTTGTGTTTTGTCATATTTTTATAAAATTTTCAAAAATTCAATTTAAGATTTAAATATAGTAAGTGCCCAGCTTGGTATTGGCAATGCGGCGACGTTGGTGACAGAGATAAAGAACGCGGGTTTCTAAGTTTTCTCTGTATTTAAAAGTTACATTCGTAATGAAGATTATGCATTATTTTCTGTCTTTCGTTTAACAGCAAATGAACGATAATTCAGATGAAATGAGCGATGCGAGCACTGAAAATACATTCCCGCAGAGGAAACCCAATGGAAATGGTTTTCTCAGAGAAATATGGTGTGGATCTGCTTGAAATGTCGATGAAAGGTGGAGAAGCGTGGAGCAAACTATCTAGCGAGGAAAAAGGAAAATATGAAAATGCGCCGAGTGACTCAAAAATAGATGAGGAATGGGATGATAAGTCACCCAATGAAGGATGCGGCGATGATGATGATAATGATGATGATGAGGAGGATTGTGATGTTACTTGCTGCCCACAGCCAAAGCCGACCCCCAGCCCGCGGGGCGGTGTTGTCGCCCACCACGCAGACCATGTTGCGGGCAAATGTTGCAAACCAAAGCCGTGTTGCAAGCCTAAGCCCAAATGTTGCAAACCAAAGCCGTGTTGCCAAAGTCCTATTACCAATAATGGGTATCTTAACTTTCTACGTTATTATCGTAGAAACCATTCCGGCATGAAGACTAATGATTTGGTGATGAAGGCTGCTCGGGCTTGGTGCCGTTTGCCAGAGGGCAAAAAGGATACATATCAACGTGTGGTGTGTAAAGCACAAAAAATGATTTAAACCTATGTAGAATTCATTACCGATTCTCTCTCTCTTTCTCTTCCCCATTTTTTCTATTGGTGGCCAGACAATGCTTCCCAGTCCGCGCAAACTGAAGAAAAGCTCAAAATTTAAAAACATTACATTTGTAGACAAGCTAAATTTCTATGGAAACTGCTTCTAAATTCTTAAGATTTCAATTAAATCTCTTTTCGTATATATTATTTGTTTATTTTGTTTGTTTTTGATATACCGATGCTGTAAAGGTATAATTGTATAAATTTAAAAATTTTGCAATTTACTGAAGAGTTTTTTAATGGAACTCCAAATAAAACACTTGAATTTTAAATTAGCGGGGACATCAGTCCCCGAGGAGTGATCTTTATTGAATATGTTGAGCTTAACGTTAACGGGTGCCAAGCCCTGCGACATAGCAGCCAAGGCCCTTATGTATTCTAATACAATGTATAGTATATGATACATACATTGAGAGTATGTTGTATGCGGGCAGTATGTACATGGCTAGCGTGAGAACGCTGACCATGCATTTAGGCAGTGTGATTCATAAGTGGGTGATCATGTTATACTTCCACTTGAACGTCGCGGTTTGCATAAACACTGCAACAATGTAATTTGTGCTGATATCACATTGCTAGCATTCTTTGGATAATATACATATACAACATGTGCGCGTACTACATCTCCCTCCTTTTGAAAAATAACGAAACTTAGTGTAGTTATTTTATTTACTTATATATATATTATTTTTATTATTTTATTTTTTTTTGTTTTATATAAGATTACAAATATATTTGATTTTTTTTTTGAAAATTAAAGAAACTATTCAAAATTTGAAAAAAATTTTGGTATTAATAATTTTTTTTTTTAAAATTAGAATAAATGTGTTTGATTACATATAAATCAACAAAAATGTTTTTTTTTTTTTTATTATTTTTTTTTCCTTTTTTTTTTACTAATTATTTTATGTTTGGCCAACCCTATGAAATATATTAAGAATTGAACATTTTAAGAATTGAATATTTTTAACCTATCTTTATGGACTATCTGTTTCTTATTTTTATTTCCTACAATTGTAATGTTATTATTAACTCCTAAATCTGAAACTAAATATGGTCCTAAATAATTATTGTCAAGCTTATGACCTGTCTCGTTCCTAAGTAATATCTTATCTCCTATTTTTAATTCAAAGTCACTAACCTTTCTATCATATTTAATTTTTCTATCGGCTTTTGCCTTTTCTAACATATTCCTAGCTCTTCTATAAGCTATCTCTAATCTAATCTTTACTTCTTTAGAATAGTCATCCATGTTATAAATGGGATCTATTCTGTCTATTTTGGTGAAATCTGTGAACTGTCTTGGTAATCTTCCAAATACTTGTTCATATGGACAATATTCATGAACTACTGATGGTGTTGTGTTAAAACTATAAGTAAAATATTGTATCCAAACAATTTTTTTTTTTTTTTAATTAGAATAAATGTGTTCGATTACATATAAATCAAAAAAAAAATGTTTTTTATTTATTTATTTTTTATTTTTATATACTAATTATATTATGGTTGTGGTTGGCCAACCCTATGAAATATATTAAGAATTGAACATTTTTAAGAATTGAATATTTT
The DNA here is from genome assembly GCA_018903425.1 of Zaprionus nigranus. Lineage (NCBI taxonomy): Eukaryota > Metazoa > Arthropoda > Insecta > Diptera > Drosophilidae > Zaprionus > Zaprionus nigranus. The sequence continues at coordinate 55,596 of JAEIGD010000159.1, forward strand.
TAACCTATCTTTATGGACTATCTGTTTCTTATTTTTATTTCCTACAATTGTAATGTTATTATTAACTCCTAAATCTCAAACTAAATATGGTCCTAAATAATTATTGTCAAGCTTATGACCTGTCTCGTTCCTAAGTAATACCTTATCTCCTATTTTTAATTCAAAGTCACTAACCTTTCTATCATATTTAATTTGCCTATCGGCTTTTGCCTTTTCTAACATATTCCTAGCTCTTCTATAAGCTATCTCTAATCTAATCTTTACTTCTTTAGAATAGTCATCCATGTTATAAATGGGATCTATTCTGTCTATTTTGTTGAAATCTGTGAACTGTCTTGGTAATCTTCCAAATACTAGTTCATATGGACAATATTCATAAACTACTGATGGTGTTGTGTTGAAACAATAAGTAAAATATTGTATCCAAACATCCCAATCAGTTTTGTCAACAGAAATGTACGAGCGAATATACTCGTTAAATGTTCTGTGACCTCGTTCTATTGTTCCTAAAGTCTGGTGATGGTGTGCTGTTGAAGTAATGTTTTTTATCTTCATATATTTGCACAGATCGTCTATGATTTGGTTTTTGTATTCCGTTCCCATGTCCGTAATGATTGTTTTCATTGGACCGTACTTGAGAATAAAATGTTCAAATAAAGCCTTAGCAACTGATTTTGCACTTCTGTTTGGTATGGGTACCGTAACCAAATACTTAGTTAAATCACATATGATAGTGACAGCATACTCATTTCCATCTTCTGATCTTGGAAGTGGACCAATGGTATCTATCAAAACTATATCAAATGCTGCTGCAGGCGTTTCAGTTATAGTCATTGGAATTTTCGTATGTTTCAACGTTTTAGCCTGTTGACATTTTAAACATGTCTTGACATATTTACTTATTGCCTTTGTCATTTGTGGCTAATAATAAAAGTTTTTTATTTTCCTCAGGGTTCTAGAAATTCCTGAGTGACCTCATTCTGACGGATCGTCATGATATTTAGACAGTATTGCTTCTATTTGAACCTTATCATCTTTATATATCATAGTCATCTTGTTTAATAGCGCTATTTTTAAATTTTTTTATATTTTATTGCCTTTTTCTTTGAAATTCTTAATAGTGACAAACTCAAAGATTTGTTCACTTGGTGACAATTGCGTTTGAATGATCTTATTTATTCTTGCTTCTTCATTAAGCCTTTGAAAAAATTGATCTTATTCGATTTTTTCATTAGAATAAAAATTAGTCATATCAAAACGTGTTATAATATTTTTTCCTCTTTTTAACAAACACTTATGTTTGTCTATTTTGAGAACAACATATTTTTGGCGTCAATGTTATTGACTACCTGATAGATACTGGACATTTTCATTTTTTTCTTTATTTACCTCTGGTTCTTTCAATTTTTCTCCCGCGCAGGAATTTTTTCTGTCTTACTGAAGCTCTCGTTTCGACCTTCAGTATCTGTCTATTCATTTCTTTTAGCTCTCCGATAGTTATTCGGGGAAAGAGCATCTGCTATGTAATTATTTTTCGCCTTGAGTTACTCTACACTAAAATCATATTCCTCAAGGTCCAGACGCATTCTGGTCAACTTGGAACTCGGATTTCTCATCGAGAACAAATATGATAGTGGCGCCTATGGTCACTCTGTATTAAGAAATGCCTACCATATATATATGGTCTAAAATGATTTATTGCCCAATGTATAGCTGCTAGTTTTTGTTCTGTAGTGGACTTATTACTTTCGCCTTTTGTTAAGGTTCTTGAAGCGTATGCCACTGGAAATTGTTGACCGTTATGGTCCTGAGATAGTACCGCTCCACATGCTTGTTTACTAGCATCTGTGGTTATTTAAAATTGTTTGCTGAAGTCTGGGTACTGAAGAAGTGTAGGTTTCATTATTTCCCTTTTTAATATATTCGAAAGCTTCGTTGCATTCGCTTGTCCATTCAAATGGAACATTCTTTTTTACAAAGCCTCGTTAAGTGGCGTGCTTTCTTAGAGAAATTTATAAAAAATCTTCTGTAATAGTTGCAAAAATGCGACGAATCGTCTAGCTTCGTCTGCATTTACTGGTTGTGGGTAGTTTTTAATTACATCATATTTAGAGTCATCTGGTAATATTCCTTTATCAGTACATTTATGACCTAAATATGTAACCTCTTTCATAAAAAGAAAGTGCATTTTTCTGAAAGTAGTTTTAAATTATGTTGTCTACATAATTTGAAAACATCGGTTAAATTCTTAAGCATATGCTTTTCAGAACAACCGACTACACCTAAATCCTTCATATACAGAATAAGCTTGCGAAGGCTGTAGGCCTGTGAATGCAAGTGTCATCATTCTTTGAAATTAATTGGGGTCTATCTTTAACCCAAATAGTCATCGCGTGTAGCGATATGAGCCCGTTGAAATTGAGAATGATGTTACATTTCGTGACCTTTCGTCTAACTCGATTTGGTGAAAACCTGACATAAGGTCTAGTCAAGAGAAATATTTTGCTCGTCCTAATTGATCAAGAATATCTTCTATTCTTGGAAGTGGGAATTTATCTGCTAGCAGTTTCTTATTGATCTGACGATCGTCAACTACTAATCGCCATCTCTTTTCCGCCGAATTAGGCAGTGATTTCTTGGGTACCAAGAGAAGTGGGCTATTATATTCTGATATAGACGGCTCTACTATACCGTCTTTTATCAGCTTGTCAACTTGCCTTTGAATTTCTGGCTTTTGACTTTCTGGCATTCTATAATTTTTAATGTAGACTGGTTTTTTTCATTCAATCTCAATTTTTGTCTATAAAAGTTATTAGCTGATATGGTATCTGCTTCGAGACCAAAAAATATCGCTATATTCGGTGCATAATTTTGTTAAATCGTTTTTAAATAACGATGGAAATTTTTAGAAGTTTTAATACTTCTGAAGTTCTTTGTGCACTATTTTCTGTCTTTGCATTGTAAACATCATAATCGTCTAATGATTCGATTTTATATTTGTGCTGTTTACAATAGCGTCTTTTTCTGTTGTATTTATAATGCGAATCAACACGTTCTGAGTGTTTCCTAGTGCACTTGCTACTATTATGTTAGGTTGCAATTCCTGGTTGGGGATAAGAACATTGGTGTCAGTAGACGTGAGATGAATCTTTCGAATTACCTCCGATCTAGCTGGCAAAACTATTTCGTTATCAAGTGAATGTATTATAGGAATGTTTATATTCCTGAAATTATGGGGCCTCAAAGTGAACCAATCTTCTTGGTCGTGAAATTCTAAAATACAATTGTATTTTTTAATGAGCCCAAACCTATTATACCATCCCCTGGTATAGAAAAATTGTCAGGTACGATATGAAATTTATATGGTATTGCTGCATTTGCAATACTCATTTCCTTTCCCCTTACACAGCAACTGCACCCCAGTTTCTGAACAAAGAACGAATAAAGAATAAATATTATATCTACAAATAATTAGTATTTATAATAAACTTCAGCGATATTATTAAATTTTCATGGTTCTTGTTATAGAGCAATTCCAAATCAGTCATAAACTGGGCATATACTTTGTGTAGGGACTAGTTTGTTTGAAGTGGGTCTAGTAGACTAATGTGACAATATGACAATATGACAATATTACATTGTGATTCCAACAATGTTGTTATTCTAAGCGTTTATAGTATTTGTGTTTTGTCATATTTTTATAAAATTTTCAAAAATTCAATTTAAGATTTAAATATAGTAAGTGCCCAGCTTGGTATTGGCAATGCGGCGACGTTGGTGACAGAGATAAAGAACGCGGGTTTCTAAGTTTTCTCTGTATTTAAAAGTTACATTCGTAATGAAGATTATGCATTATTTTCTGTCTTTCGTTTAACAGCAAATGAACGATAATTCAGATGAAATGAGCGATGCGAGCACTGAAAATACATTCCCGCAGAGGAAACCCAATGGAAATGGTTTTCTCAGAGAAATATGGTGTGGATCTGCTTGAAATGTCGATGAAAGGTGGAGAAGCGTGGAGCAAACTATCTAGCGAGGAAAAAGGAAAATATGAAAATGCGCCGAGTGACTCAAAAATAGATGAGGAATGGGATGATAAGTCACCCAATGAAGGATGCGGCGATGATGATGATAATGATGATGATGAGGAGGATTGTGATGTTACTTGCTGCCCACAGCCAAAGCCGACCCCCAGCCCGCGGGGCGGTGTTGTCGCCCACCACGCAGACCATGTTGCGGGCAAATGTTGCAAACCAAAGCCGTGTTGCAAGCCTAAGCCCAAATGTTGCAAACCAAAGCCGTGTTGCCAAAGTCCTATTACCAATAATGGGTATCTTAACTTTCTACGTTATTATCGTAGAAAGCATTCCGGCATGAAGACTAATGATTTGGTGATGAAGGCTGCTTGGGCTTGGTGCCGTTTGCCAGAGGGCAAATAGGATACATATCGACGTGTGGTGTGTAAAGCACAAAAATGATTTAAACCTATGTAGAATTCATTACCGATTCTCTCTCTCTTTCTCTTCCTCATTTTTTCTATTGGTGGCCAGACAATGCTTCCCAGTCCGCGCAAACTGAAGAAAAGCTCAAAATTTAAAAACATTACATTTGTAGACAAGCTAAATTTCTATGGAAACTGCTTCTAAATTCTTAAGATTTCAATTAAATCTCTTTTCGTATATATTATTTGTTTATTTTGTTTGTTTTTGATATACCGATGCTGTAAAGGTATAATTGTATAAATTTAAAAAATTTTGCAATATACTGAAGAGTTTTTAATGGAACTCCAAATAAAACACTTGAATTTTAAATTAGCGGGGACATCAGTCCCCGAGGAGCGATCTTTATTGAATATGTTGAGCTTAACGTTAACGGGTGCCAAGCCCTGCGACATAGCAGCCAAGGCCCTTATGTATTCTAATACAATGTATAGTATATGATACATACATTGAGAGTATGTTGTATGCGGGCAGTATGTACATGGCTAGCGTGAGAACGCTGACCATGCATTTAGGCAGTGTGATTCATAAGTGGGTGATCATGTTATACTTCCACTTGAACGTCGCGGTTTGCATAAACACTGCAACAATGTAATTTGTGCTGATATCAGATTGATAGCATTCTTTGGATAATATACATATACAACATGTGCGCGTACTACATCTCCCCTGCTTTTGAAAAATAACGAAACTTAGTGTAGTTATTTTATTTACTTATATATATATTATTTTTATTATTTTATTTTTTTTTTTTATATAAGATTACAAATATATTTGATTTGTTTTTGAAAATTAAAGAAACTATTGAAAATTTGAAAAAATTTTGGTATTAATAATTTTTTTTTTTTTTTAAATTAGAATAAATGTGTTTGATTACATATAAATCAACAAAAATGTTTTTTTTTTTTTTTTTTTTTTTTTTTTTTTTTTTTTTTTTACTAATTATTTTATGTTTGGCCAACCCTATGAAATATATTAAGAATTGAACATTTTAAGAATTGAATATTTTTAACCTATCTTTATGGACTATCTGTTTCTTATTTTTATTTCCTACAATTGTAATGTTATTATTAACTCCTAAATCTGAAACTAAATATGGTCCTAAATAATTATTGTCAAGCTTATGACCTGTCTCGTTCCTAAGTAATATCTTATCTCCTATTTTTAATTCAAAGTCACTAACCTTTCTATCATATTTAATTTTTCTATCGGCTTTTGCCTTTTCTAACATATTCCTAGCTCTTCTATAAGCTATCTCTAATCTAATCTTTACTTCTTTAGAATAGTCATCCATGTTATAAATGGGATCTATTCTGTCTATTTTGGTGAAATCTGTGAACTGTCTTGGTAATCTTCCAAATACTTGTTCATATGGACAATATTCATGAACTACTGATGGTGTTGTGTTAAAACTATAAGTAAAATATTGTATCCAAACTAAAATTTTTTTTTTTTAATTAGAATAAATGTGTTCGATTACATATAAATCAAAAAAAAATGTTTTTTATTTATTTATTTTTTATTTTTATATACTAATTATTTTATGGTTGTGGTTGGCCAACCCTATGAAATATATTAAGAATTGAACATTTTTAAGAATTGAATATTTTTAACCTATCTTTATGGACTATCTGTTTCTTATTTTTATTTCCTACAATTGTAATGTTATTATTAACTCCTAAATCTGAAACTAAATATGGTCCTAAATAATTATTGTCAAGCTTATGACCTGTCTCGTTCCTAAGTAATATCTTATCTCCTATTTTTAATTCAAAGTCACTAACCTTTCTATCATATTTAATTTGCCTATCGGCTTTTGCCTTTTCTAACATATTCCTAGCTCTTCTATAAGCTATCTCTAATCTAATCTTTACTTCTTTAGAATAGTCATCCATGTTATAAATGGGATCTATTCTGTCTATTTTGTTGAAATCTGTGAACTGTCTTGGTAATCTTCCAAATACTAGTTCATATGGACAATATTCATAAACTACTGATGGTGTTGTGTTGAAACAATAAGTAAAATATTGTATCCAAACATCCCAATCAGTTTTGTCAACAGAAATGTACGAGCGAATATACTCGTTAAATGTTCTGTGACCTCGTTCTATTGTTCCTAAAGTCTGGTGATGGTGTGCTGTTGAAGTAATGTTTTTTATCTTCATATATTTGCACAGATCGTCTATGATTTGGTTTTTGTATTCCGTTCCCATGTCCGTAATGATTGTTTTCATTGGACCGTACTTGAGAATAAAATGTTCAAATAAAGCCTTAGCAACTGATTTTGCACTTCTGTTTGGTATGGGTACCGTAACCAAATACTTAGTTAAATCACATATGATAGTGACAGCATACTCATTTCCATCTTCTGATCTTGGAAGTGGACCAATGGTATCTATCAAAACTATATCAAATGCTGCTGCAGGCGTTTCAGTTATAGTCATTGGAATTTTCGTAAGTTTCAACGTTTTAGCCTGTTGACATTTTAAACATGTCTTGACATATTTACTTATTGCCTGTGTCATTTGTGGCTAATAATAAAAGTTTTTTATTTTCCTCAGGGTTTTAGAAATTCCTGAGTGACCTCATTCTGACGGATCGTCATGATATTTAGACAGTATTGCTTCTATTTGAACCTTATCATCTTTATATATCTTAGTCACCTTGTTTAATAGCGCTATTTTTAAATTTTTTTTATATTTTATTGCCTTTTTCTTTGAAATTCTTAATAGTGACAAATTCAAAGATTTGTTCACTTGGTGACAATTGCGTTTGAATGATCTTACTTATTCTTGCTTCTTCATTAAGCCTTTGAAAAAAATTGATCTTATTCGATTTTTTCATTAGAATAAAAATTAGTCATATCAAAACGTGTTATAATATTTTTGCCTCTTTTTTAACAAACACTTATGTTTGTCTATTTTGAGAACAACATATTTTTGGCGTGAATGTTATTGACTACCTGATAGATACTGGACATTTTCATTTTTTCTTTATATACCTCTGGTTCTTGCAATTTTTCTCCCGCGAAGGAATTTTTTCTGTCTTACTGAAGCTCTCGTTTCGACCTTCAGTATCTGTCTATTCATTTCTTTTTAGCTCTCCGATAGTTATTCGGGAAAGAGCATCTGCTATGTAATTATTTTTCGCCTTGAGTTACTCTACACTAAAATCATATTCCTCAAGGTCCAGACGCATTCTGGTCAACTTGGAACTCGGATTTCTCATCGAGAATAAATATGATAGTGGCTTATGGTCAATCTGTACTAAGATGTACTATGTACTAAAATGATTTATTGCCCAATGTATAGCTGTTAGTTCTTGTTCTGTAGTGGACTTATTACTTTCGCCTTTTGTTAAGGTTCTTGAAGCGTATGCCACTGGAAATTGTTGACCGTTATGGTCCTGAGATAGTACCGCTCCACATGCTTGTTTATTAGCATCTGTGGTTATGCAAAAATTGTTTGCTGAAGTCTGGGTACTTAAGAAGTGTAGGTTTCATTAATTCCCTTTTAAGATATTCGAATGCTTCGTTGCATTCGCTTGTCCATTCAAATGGAACATTCTTTTTGCAAAGCCTTGTTAAGTGGCGTGATTTCTTAGAGAAATTTATAATAAATCGTCTGTAATAGTTGCAAAATGCGACGAATCGTCTAGCTTCGTCTGCATTTACTGGTTGTGGGTAGTTTTTAATTACATCATATTTAGAGTCATCTGGTAATATACCTTTATCAGTACATTTATGACCTAAATATGTAACCTCTTTCATAAAGAAAGTGCATTTTTCTGGATGTAGTTTTAAATTATATTGTCTACATAATTTGAAAACATCGGTTAAATTCTTAACCATATGCTTTTCAGAACAACCGACTACAACTAAATCTTCCATATACAGAAAAGCTTGCGAAGGCTGTAGGCCTGTGAATGCAAGTGTCATCATTCTTTGAAATTAATTGGGGCCTATCTTTAACCCAAATAGTAATCGCGTGTAGCGATATGAGCCTGTTGAAGTTGAGAATGATGTTACATTTCGTGACCTTTCGTCTAACTCGATTTGGTGAAAACCTGACAGTGATTTCTTGGGTACCAAGAGAAGTGGGCTATTATATTCTGATATGGACGGCTCTACTATACCGTCTTTTATCAGCTTGTCAACTTGCCTTTGAATTTCTGGCTTTTGACTTTCTGGCATTCTATAATTTTTAATGTAGACTGGTGTTTTTTATTCAATCTCAATTTTTGTCTATAAAAGTTATTAGCTGATATGGTTTCTGTTTCGAGACCAAAAATATCTGCACTATTTTCTGTCTTGCATTGTAAACATCATAATTGTCTAATGATTCGCTTTTTATATTTGCGCTGTTTACAATAGCGTCTTTTTCTGTTGTATTTATAATGCGTTCTGAGTGTTTACTAGTGCACTTGCTACTATTATGCCAGGTTGCAATTCCTGGTTGGGGATAAGAACATTGGTGTCAGTAGACGTGAGATAATCTTTCGAATTACCTCCGATCTAGCTGGCAAAGCTATTTCGTTATCAAGTGAATGTATTATAGGAATGTTTATATTCCTGAAATTATCGGGCCTTAAAGTGAACCAATCTTCTTGGTCGTGGAATTCTAAAATACAATTGTATTTTTTTATGAAATCCAAACCAATTATACCATCCCCTGGTATAGGAAAATTGTCGGGTACGATATGGAATTTATATGGTATTGCTGCATTTGCAATACTCATTTCCAAATATATAGTACCTAGAGATTCAATTGTCCCTTGCCCTATTCCTGATATATTTGTTGTATCTCTTGAGTTTAAATTATTTAAATTATTATTTCTGCTTTTAAGCAGTGAAATTTCTGCACCTGTATCTATTAATAGAGTTACCATTGAATTGGTACTCATATTTTTAAACTTTATAAAAATAGTTAAATTGAGATTGATTCTATACAGCCTTACTTTTGGCTGTTGCTCAAGGGGGCCTGCTGGTTTTCCGTCTGTATGTTTCTGACGGTATTATTGTTGGTTTTGGCTACCCCTATTGTGTTTCCACCTCTGTTGTTGTTCTGGTTACCTCCGCGGCCTCTATTTCCTTCGCGATAACCACCTCGGCCTCTATAATTGTTATTATAGTTACCGCGGCCATTACCTCTATTTTGGTAATTTCCACGATAACTATTTCCTAGAGAATATCCTCTATTGTTATAGAAAAAAACATTGTTCGAGTTGCCGGTCATTTCTGTACAGCAGTGTATGTACTTCTCTATTACACTATTCATAGTGCTGAAGTTACCTGCTTCGAGAATTGTCTTGAGCTTATCATGCTCGCAATTCTTTATCATCGCAGATGGCCAATTCGAATTTTTAACTATGCCTTTCGGCTTAAAAAATGCACGCTCTGTGTTTCAACGTGCGATTATGAAAGCGTTAGGTGACCATTCCTATTGTATCGTTTATATGGATGATATTTTGATTACTGCACAGACAAAAGAAGAATCTTTCGACAGATTGAGAACAGTATTGGAAATCCTATCACAGGCTGGGTTTTCATTTAATGTGACTAAATGTTCATTCCTTAAATCAAGTGTAGAGTATCTTGGGTTTCTTACAATTGATGGCGAAATTCGGCCCAATCCACGTAAAATACGAGCACTGTGTAATTTACCTCCTCCACAGTCCGTTACCCAAGTGAGACAGTTTATAGGCCTGGCTTCATATTTTCGGCAATTCGTACCAAAATTCTCCGTAATAATGAAACCGTTGTATGGTCTTACGTGTAAAAACAAAGTATTCCAGTGGGGATCAGAACATGAGCAAATACGTCAATCGGTTATCAAAACATTAACAGATGAGCCTGTCCTAGTGATATTTGATCCTCAGTATCCAATCGAACTTCATACTGATGCCAGTATGAATGGTTATGGAGCTATTCTCCTTCACAAAATTGAAAACAAGCCCCGCGTCATCGAGTATTTTAGTAAACAAACATCGTCTGCAGAGTCTCGGTACCATTCTTACGAGCTCGAAACATTGGCCGTATTTAACTCGATGCAGCATTTCCGACATTATCTGCATGGCAGGCATTTTACAGTTTTTACCGATTGTAATTCCTTAAAGGCCACGAGAAATAAAATTGATCTTACTCCAAGAGTCCATCGGTGGTGGGCCTACATGCAGTCATTTGATTTCGATATTCAGTTTAGACCGGGAACTAAAATGGCTCATGTTGATTTTCTCTTACGTAATCCGTCACTAACTGAAATTCCGGAAATTCATGAAAATCTAGAAAAAAAAGCGTGTTCTTTTGGCTGAAATAAGTGACCATTGGCTCCTTTCAGAACAACAAAGAGATTCAGAGACATCATCAATCACTTTGAAAATCCAAAACAATGAGCTTGGGGAAAGTGTAGCCAACACTTACGAAATTCGCTCAAAAATGTTTTTTCGAAAAATCCAAAGAAATGGTAAAACTAGGTGTCTCCCAGTAGTTCCTAGATCCATTATTTGGTCTGCATTGAATCACGTCCATGAGGCAATTGTACATCTTGGTTGGGAAAAAACGTTGGACAAAATATACGAATTTTATTGGTTTGAGAATATGGCGAAATATGTTCGTAAATTCGTGGACAATTGTATAACTTGCAAATTGACCAAGCCTCCATCTGGAAAGTTACCAATTGAGCTTCACCCCATACCCAAGGTAGACATTCCATGGCATACGTTACATATTGATATTACCGGTAAACTGAGTGGCAAAAAGGACCAAAAAAGAATATGTCATAGTTCAAGTAGACGCGTTTACTAAATTTGTTCATTTATACCACACCATAAATATTAATAGCGAAAGTTGTATAGATGCTGTAAAGTCAGCAATATCAATTTTTGGTGTTCCGGCACGTATCATTGCAGATCAGGGTAGATCCTTCACTGGATATATTTTTTGCGATTTTTGTTCTATGCAAAAAATAGAATTACACCTAATAGCAACAGGCGCAAGTCGCGCAAATGGGCAGGTAGAACGTGTTATGAGTTTGTTAAAAAGCATGTTAACTGCTGTTGAAAGTAGCCAAAGATCCTGGCAAGATGCTTTAGGTGAAATACAAATTGCTATTAATTGTACCATTAATCGCATAACCAAATTTAGCTTTTTAGAATTGCTAATTGGAAACGACGCAAGCCCTCTTAATATGTTACCTATAGTTGAAGAAAATAGTATAGTTGATATTAGTTTTGTAAGAAAAATTGCGAAAGAAAATATGGCAAAGAACGCTTTATACGAGAAAGTACGATTTGACAAGAACAAAGCTAAATTTAGTTAATTTAAAGCTAGAGATTATATTTTGCTTAGAAACGAGGAGAGACATCAAACAAAGCTGGATCAAAAGTTTAAGGGTCCATTTCTGGTGACAAAGATACTAGAAGGAGATCGATATATTTTGAAATCCTTAGCAAATAAACGAACTTATAAGTACTCGCATGAGTCTTTGAGAGGTATGCCAAACGAAGATTCCCAGAGAACTAGACATGTGTGATGATAATGACGACGTTGTAAGAGACGTTAGAGACCCATTGGTGGATTCCAATGAGGGTGAAAGCGTTGAAAGAGACGCTAGAAATATATTGGTGGACTCCAATATGAATGTAGACGCTGAAAGAGGAGTCATAGATGGGTTGGTGGATTCCAACTAGAAAAGGGCATTGATTGTTTACAATGCTGTATTCCAGATATCACCATAGTGTTGAGTTGCCAGCGCTTTTCAGAGTAAATGATATGATCTCCTCTTTAATTTCGAATACTATTGCAACACACGAGGACGTGTGACAGTCAGGAAGGCCGTGTTGCATCGATATTATTTATTTAATTCCTTAGTTGTTAAGTATCATCACTGATATAAGTTATTATCTTGTAATCATCACTAATAAAGAATAAGTGACAAAGATAGAAAGATCCTCTATTCTCATCCATCCTCTTCCCACTTGTGCCTTTCTTGCACACGATCCACAAGCCCAACAGAATTGACTGTTCTGCGTAGCCTCGGTCTGACACTGCGTTAGAGCGAGACAAATATACTGTGTGACCGAATGGGTGATGCAATAATTGCAATCATTGCGGAGTTGCTAACTGGCGTCAAGAAGACGCGTGCCAAAAACGGTGTCTAGGCATTGTGCTAGTATCATTTTGGAAATTCGAGTCAGTAAAAAACGGACACTAAAAGAAGGCAGTCGAAATGTCGAGGAAACGCAAGGCCACGGTCCGAGAGGCACAGGAGGTGGAGATGAATGAGTCTTGCCATCTGACTCCGACATATATTTAATTTCTTAATATTTTCAATGTATTTTGTTTTTTTTTTTGATATATTTATTTATTTTTCATACTTAAAACACATTTATTTTATTATGCAAGTTAACAATTAACAATGTATTGCTTCGTACCAACTAAGTAGCTTTGTATAAATAATGCTGACGCGCCAGAATTGGGTTCAGCGCTCCACGAAAAGAACGCCTGGCAACGGAAAGCTGACACTTCCTATTGGGAGTGTTGCTTCACACTGCAAGAAATGCTGAGTTGGCTTGCCGACTTGTGGTGGCGCGATGCATTACTTGAGGGTAAACTTAGTTTCAATATTGTCTTCTACTCAGTTCAAATCTTGTGTCGAAATAAACCACAGCTTGATCCGGCTTGCTGCCGTTAAACACAATTGTTCTTATTTACAATCAAATCGCTATCGCCACAAGGCTAGTGATAATAACTAAGAGGACGAAGTCAAGCCCTCCAACATAATCTTCGTAACAGTTTCTAATTCGAACCTCAGCTAAAGAAGGAAGATCTTTGGACTAACTGGAACTTATATAATTATCTCTGGACTATCCGGAACATATATAACTTGTATACAACTTATTTTTTTTTTTTTTTTTTTTTTTTTTAGTTTGGAGCTTTTATTTGTTGAATCTTTTCAGTACCGAAAACTAACAACAAGTTAACAAATCTTAAGTGTAAATACTAATTACCAGTACATTTCTTGAACTGTATTATAAAAGCGGCCCTAAATAAAATTACTGCTGGGTTGGCAAGTCGTTTCGACGTAGGCGTGATCGGCTGCTTAGCCTTGTTAGACTCCTCGCGAGCTGGTTAGGATGCGTTGATAGCTTGTTAAGGTACTTTTCCTTTTTTTCCGCAATTTCGTCTTTTACTGGTGGCACGTTTAGATCATTGTGAATGTTGGCGTTTCGAACATACCACGGTGCCCCAGTGATAGTTCTCAATATCTTCGTCTGGGCTCTCTGAACGATATCGATGTTGCTGTTGCTGGCATTACCCCATAGCTGGCAGCCGTAAGTGCAGATTGGTTTTAGCACTGAGTTGTAGAGCAGCACCTTGAAGTCCAAACTGAGTGGTGAGCGGGAGTTGATAAGCCAATGAAGGCTGTTGGCCTTCAGTTTTAAGTGAGTTCTCTTGGCTTCGATGTGTCGGCGCCAAGTTAGTCTTCTATCGAGGTGTACACCCAGATACGTCACTTCGTTTGCTGTTGGAAGTGCGACGTTGTTCAGCGTGAGCGGTGGACAATCTTGCCTGTTAAGGGTGAAAGTTACTTGCTTGCATTTTTGTTCGTTTACCTTTATACGCCAGTCGGATAACCACTTTTCCACGTCGACCAGGTAGATGGCTAGCTGAGATGATGCTTTGATTGGGCATCTGGAGCGGCTGAGAATAGCTGTGTCATCCGCAAATGTTGAAACTGTCATGTTGCTGCTTGTAGGGATGTCTGCTGTGAATAGGACGTATAGTGTTGGGCCTAGTACGCTGCCTTGTGGGACACCGGCTTCAATACTGTGTTCGTCGGATATCGCAGTGTTGCACCTCACTACAAACTTCCTGTTGTAGAGGTACGACTCTAGCAATTTATGAGTGTTGTTTGGAAGCGTTGTTTTGATTTTGTACATCAGACCGTCCAGCCAAACTCTGTCGAATGCCTGCGAAACATCTAGAAATATCGCAGAACAATATTCCCGTTTTTCAAATGCGTTTCGTATTTCTGATGTTCTGCGGTTAACTTGGTCAATAGTTCTGTGTTTTTCACGAAAGCCAAATTGGTGTGCTGGTATTGTGTTGTGCGTGTTCAGGAATGGAGTAATAGTCAGAGACAGTAGGCATTTTTCGAAGAGTTTCGATAAGCAGGATAGAAGGCTTATGGGTGTGTACGACGATGGAACAGTGTGATCTTTCCTGGAAAGTAGCCAAGTTTGTTGATGGCATTGAAGAGCTGGGTAATGCTGCATAAGGCACAGTAGGGCAGCTCAATAATCATCTTAGGGGTAATTAGGTCGCACCCTGCTGATTTTTTTGGGTTCAGATGTTCTTTGATGGTTTTTGAGATTTCGTTTGAGCGAAACACAACTGGAGCATGATGAGGCTGGGAGTCGTCTGTTGCGGGCGGAATTTCGAACGTGTTTGTTGCAGAATTCGGTTGGAAGACTTTTGTAGATGAGTGGCAAATGTGCTGGCTCTATTTTTGTCGCTACGGGCCCAGCCACCTGTGTGGTTTCTAATAGGGACCACTGGTACTGTGGGTGAGCCTAGAGTTGGGTGAGCTTTCCACAGTGAGTTTTTTTGTACTGGATGTTGATAGTTTTTCAATATAAGTACGTTGGGCAAGCTCTTCTTCTTACTTTAAAGCTTTTGTAAGTTTGCGTGTGGCGTCTTTTAACTTTTGCTTTGCCGACGGTGATCTGGAGGACTGCCATTCTCGCCGTAGGCGCTCGTTTTTCGAGAATAAGTTGTTCGATTTGCAGGTTGGTCTTTTTGTGATTTGTAATTTTGCTTGCTGTTTGCGGCGTTGAGCAGCGAGCTGCAGCAGCGATGATTGACTCCAGTGAGTTAACAAAACTATCAATGTCAGCTTCAGCTTCGAGAGGTGGGTTAAGCTCAATGTGTGAGCTTATGTATTTTTTGTATTTGAGCCAGTTGGTTTTTTCTGAAGTCAACTTATAAGAGTGGTTTGCTGGTTCAGGGTGTCGGAAAAGATTTATTAGGAGGGGCGAGTGGTCAGATGATAGGTCTGAAAGGCACTCGGCGCTTATCAAATTACGGGGAATGTTTTTGGTGACTGCGAAATCAATTATGTAGATCAGGTAGTTTTTTGGGGTCAGTAGGCCAGTATGTAGGTGTGCCAGGAGAAACGTGGTCGAGCTTGTTGTTTGCTTTTATAATGGCGTTGTAGAGCTGTTTTCCTTTTGGATTCACGAGTCGAGACCCCCAGTGTGTGTGCTTGGCATTATAGTCCCCAGCTGCTATAAAATGTTCTCCAAGTAAGTTGAAGAATTCCATAAATTGGTCTTCGGATAAAGTGAAGCGAGGTGGGCAGTAAACAGCGGCTAAAGTAAGCTTGTTACCATTATCCAAATGAATTTTTAATGATGTTGCTTGTAGATAGTTTTTGGCAGTCTCAATATGACAGTGGTGCTTGAGACGCCTTCTTATCAAAATCCCGGTCCCGCCATGGGCCTTACCATCAGGGTGATTGGTTCCGTAGAAAATATATCCTCTTATGTTGAAGTTATATTTGTTTGTGAGGTGTGTTTCCGAAAGTAGCATTACGTCGATGTGCTTTTCGAGTATGAATTGAGCTAGCTCAAGTTTGTGCTGTGAAACGCCGTTGGCGTTCCACGTAGAGATTCTTAGCGAGGCCATGATGATGATTATTTTGATTGTTGTGATACAAGCAATTATATCAACATGTTTTGATTACGCATTAGATCTTGCATGGTTGTCCGCATAAACGCCATAAACTCCGTCATGCTCTGCTGCAAGGTAAATATCATTGCTTCGAAATTGTTTTGTTGTTGTTCCATTGGCTTTTTGTCTTGTACCGAATTGAAGTCCACATATTTGGCTTGTGAACATGGCGCACTGAAGGCTGGGGGCTCTAAACCTGATCTTAGAGCGCTTGCATATGACGCGTTTTTGGTAACGAATCCTGTACCAAGTGAGGATCTGGCTGCGGTAGAGAAGAAAACTTCTGGGTTGTTTTTGGAGGGTATTTTTGTGATCGGTGCGTTGTGTGAGCGTACAGTGGTTACGCGCTGGTTAATGCGGCTTTTGAGATCTTTGTATACTGGGCAGCCTCTGTAGTTGGCTGTGTGATTGCCTCCACAGTTGCCACACCTTTTTGCGCTTGAGTCTTCTTTGGGTTCTCTGCAGCTGGCATTGTCGTGGAGCTCGCCACAGACTACGCACACTGGGCGCAGCTTACAGTAAGACTTTTGTATGGCCGTATTCTTGGCAGTTCATACATTGTACCAGATTGTTCTACGGTGATTCTACGATGTAGTAAAAATTGGAGTTTGTAGATTGGATGCACATCGTTTCTTTTCGGCATCTTTGCTTCTGGTGCAAGTTCCACCTTGAAGAGTGGTTGCGGCTGTCTATTTTTGTTTAAGATGTTGAAGACTGATTTTGCGGTAAATCCATTATCCTGTAGCGCCAGCTTTATTTCGTCTGGAGTTACATCAGGCTCAATGCCCTTTAGTCCGACTTGCAGACCCTTGCAGCTTTTTAGCTGGTATGTGTAATAGCTTTTTTCTGCTTCGTCCAAGTACTTTGTTAAGGCTCTAAAGTGTTGTTCAGACTTGGTCTGGACTTTAGTTTCATGAATGTTGCCCCTAACTAAGGGAATTATGTGGATATTTGCGTCACCTATGAGCTTTATTACGTTATTTACAAATGTACTAGAGCTTTTCTCGCGTAGAAATATTGGTGGTGGCTTTGGCTTATTTTTGTCGCTTCCATCAGCTTCATCGGGCAGGTCTTCAATAGTATCTGCCAAGATGTCAAACCTGTTGGCATTGTTCGGTACTTCGCCTAAAGTTGTGCTGGCGTTGGCGCGTGTGAATTTTGGTTTGTTTACATTTTTTTGGGGCTTAGCTTTCGTTTTATTTGGATGTAGCGATCCATTCCAGTCTGTATGGCCGGCTTTGCGTTTTCGTTTTCGTATGTTGCAGTTTGTTTTGCTGTCTGCGCAGCTTTCGTTGTGTTTGTATGTGTTGAGCGGGCATTCGGCATCGGTGTTGTATTGGTTATCGGGGTTGTCGCGACAATTGAAGAGTTTGTGCTTGCTGTTACAGCTAAGTTCTGTTCTCTTTGCTTGGTGTGAGCAGATTTTGTAGGTAAGGGAGACGAAGAGCGAGAACGTTCTTTGACGTTCGCTGTAAGGAGGTGTTCGTTTGGCGGGTTTGGAGTTGCCGATCGCGGGCGGTCGGATTGCGTCGACCCGATAGATAGTAGCGACGGCGACGGGGAGCAAGAGCGTTCATTGTCGCGTGTTAAGAGAAAGATCAGCTGTCGGTTTGGGGGGTGATTGACCGCTCGCGGTTCAATTCCACGGAGACGACGGAAAAGTAAGCGTTGTTGCGTTGCAAAGAGAGCCGTCGCTCATCTTGCTGACGTTGACGCTGCGCGTGAGCTTCGTTTTCACTCATTGTTTTTAGTTAGTTTATTTATATTTGTAATTAGTTGATAACTTATAGATTAATAACTTATAGATTTGTTAGAAAAATCTATATGTGCATGCATTGCACTGAGCGTCTTTTTCGCTTATGATTTTGTGTTTGGTTCACTATTCTGTTTCGATTTTTGGAATTGTTTAACTGGAGCACTGTTAAAAACACGTCCGCATGCAATGAGGTGACAACTGAACAAGTATACAACTTTTTGAATTTTAAATTTTTTCTTTCTTATATTTTGTCTAGATCGTTGGCTCTGCGCATTAACGATCATTTTAATGGCTATTATGCCCAGGATCAAAGTGATCCAATCTAAGTTGCTCGTACTGACTTCTACTTTGTTTATAACATTTGCGGTAGAATCTACCGAATTAGTGTCTACTAGTCCCATATTGGGCACCGTTCTTATTTTATTATCTCTTTATATAAAGTTGTTTAATATAAAATAGTTTTGTTTTTCCCTATCTCTGTCTAAAACATCTACTTTGTAGATCCTATTTCCTATAGTCGACATACAAGTCGTCCTACCTAGATTTTCGACTGGCCTTGTGGGCCAAACTTCTCATTGGGCAGAAAAGATTCCGCTCAATGTTACAATTGTTTTTTATAATTAGTGAAAAAAATATGCTTCGCATAATATGTGAAGCATATTATGCTACTATGTACATATATATATTTAAACTTTTAATATTTTTCAAAATATTTATTCATTTTCAATTCTTAACATTTTTCAATTTCACCCTATTTATCATATATATTTAATTTCTTAATATTTTCAATGTATTTTGTTATTTTTTTTTTTTGATATATTTATTTATTTTTCATACTCAAAACACATTTATTTTATTATGTATAAAACTTTTTGAATTTTAAATTTTTCCTTTTCGTTTCTTATATTTTGTCTACTAGATCATTGGCTCTGCTCTCATATTTCTTTTTTAAACATTTATTATGTAGCTTGTACAATTTAATGAGCGCATTAACGATCATTTTAATGGCTATTATGCCCAGGATCAAAGTGATCCAATGTAAATTGTACTTGTACTTTGAAAAGGCGCTGGTCACTGGTTGTTTTCGGTTTTTTGGTTTTTTTTTTAAATCCAGTATTTGAATATAACGTTCAATGTTACCCCCTTTAAGTAGGCACCATTTAGGCACTGACACCTTGACCGAGCTTTTGGGGCTCAGCTGAGTGCAATCAGAATGCATCAGTGCGTATTGTTTGCTTCGTTAAGTAGGTCAAGGCTATCGATCTATCGGGTATCATGTGTCGGCTCGCTCTTTTTCACTGGAGCTGCCGAAGAACACAGACGTGTTGGATATTTTTTTTCACTGCTGCCAACCACGAGGAGGATTTGGTTAATATATTTTTTTATATATAAATATATTAATATTTAATATATCCCAGCAATATTATGTGAGTATTGTATAAATTAAACATATAACAAAATTCTAATTGGTGAATTTTACCCATTGCTTAAGATTGCAGAGATTTTTGAAGATTAAGGTAACCTCGTGGAGTGGCTGGGAAAAACAAAAACCAGAAAGAAAGTTCTCTGGATAACTGGTGCCAGATTAAGGTAAATTGTGAAGAATAACTAATTCTCTGGCAGAATCCAATAAAATATATATATATGTTCATTTAGATTCTGGCACCTTGTGTCATCCATATTTTGGAGCACCTCCTTCTTCTTCGTCCAGCGGAGCCCTAGAGTGGCCTGATGGGGAGCTCATAAAAACCATACTATCACAGAGACGACCGTAAATAAGCTCATAACAACAAAACTATCACAGTGATTAAAAATAAGTGAATAAAATAATAACATCACAGTGATTGCCCAGAATAAGATAATGAAAACGATAATATCAGTGATGCTTGAAATAAGTTAACTAAAACAATAATATCACAGTGAAAATATCACAGTCTTAAATATCACAGCTGTAAATAAGTTAATGAAAACTAAAATGTCTCAGTGAAAATATCACAGCCTTAAACAAGTTATGGAGATCTGGCAACCCTCTCAATTTGCCATTCACACTTATTTAAATATTTACTTTCAATAGATATTAATCTGTTTATAGTAATGTATCGATATCGTTTTAATCATCGTTAAGTTCCTCCTCTTTCGATCGGAAACTGTCAAGCACACAACACGTGCCACTCCGTAACTTTTTAAAACGTTTTACATTTTACTCTAAATAAATCATAAGCAACAAAAAACATCCATTGCATTTAATTTTATAAAGCATCTACCAAAACTATTGTTCACGACAATTGGTGACCCTCGACTCTCAAATACGCACACACTCAAAGTCAATACAATTGATAGGCAAGATATCAAATTCGCACATCAACATAATTTCATCATAATTTTCTGACTCAATCAGAATTTACACGTGTTTCATCACACGAAGCACACACAACATTCTTATATGATGAAGAACGATAGTTTTGCTGACGCACAAAATAATTCAGAACCAAGTGGATCAAATCTAAACACAATTACTAGACAGATGCCGTTTCCACAACTTCACACAATCACAAACATAGAAATGTTTTTCACCAAATGGGAAAACTGGTTTCTATTGCAAGGCATCGGTTCTCGGAAAGAGCATGAGAAGTACGCAGCAGTCATAGCGTACGCAGATCCTAAATATTTGGAGCAAGTCCACGATCTTGTCCAAAACGAACCGGAAACAAATCCATACACCACTCTTAAGCAGGCTATACTAGGCAAATTCGCAGAATCGGCAATGGTTCGCCTTGAAAAGCTCGCATCTGGAATACAACTCGGTGATGGACGCCCAAGTCATTTACTCAGTCAGCTACAACGGACAAATGCCACCAACGACGAATCAGTTGTCCGTCGCTACTGGATCAAGCGCCTTCCACCTCAAGCTCGTGCCGTCATTGTAGGAATGCTCGAAAGTGCCCCGGATACAACACTATCTCAACTTTCAACAGCCGCAGACGCTGTCATGGACTCACTCACTTTTACATCGAGTGACAACATTTCAGCTATATCGCGCAACAACACCAACAATCCAAATTCTACAGACGATCGTTTCAGCAACATAGAAAAACGTTTGGATTCTCAAGAAAAATTATTTCAGCAAATAAACAGCAAGCTCGGACAAATTCTAAACACCAATAATCGACGCTCTCGCTGCAATAGTCGATTCCAAAGCAACAGTCGCAGCAACACTCCACAGCCCAACAACAACAACAAAAATTGTTGGTATAACACCAAGTATGGCGACAAAGCACAAAATTGTCAGGAGCCCTTCTCATTCAACACCAATTCAAAAAACTAAGTCCAGCTGTCGAAGATCATAAAGGCATCTTCGATAGTCAGTCAGATATAGCCTTACCAAATACATCAAAACATCGGATAACAATAAACAGCATTTCCACATACAACCGACTTTTTTACTGGATTCAAAAACAGGAAAAAATTTTCTTATTGACACAGGTGCAGGTATCCGTTATACCAGTTTCAACTATAAACAAACGCATCGCATCATCCAATGAAAATCCTCTTTTTCGCAGCGAATGGCAGTATAATCGAATCTTATGGTACAACACGCTTAACCTTGGATTTAAGATTACGTCGTCCATTTGCATGGAACTTTATCATCGCAGATGTCCGCACACCAATCATTGGATCGTATTTCTTACAGCACTACAACCTGCTTGTTGACATTAAACGCCAAAAATTGATTGACGCTCAAACATTGCTAGCACGTAATGTTATTTGAAGCCTTCAATCTTCATTCACAATTAAAACATTCAACACAGCATGCAAATTTTCCAAACTTTTTGGAGGAATTCAAATCTATCACTCAATTGGATCATACAACACCCAAACCAACTGCATCTGATGTAACACACTGCATTGACACCAAAGGAGCACCCACATTTTCAAAACCCCCCGGCCTTCCGGGCTAAACACCCCCCCCGGGGCCTCCCAGAACCCCCCCCTTGACATTTGCCTTGTGCAACGCAGCACAGACGTTTCAACGCTATATGGACGTCGCCCTCAAAGATCTCGACTTCGTTTTCGTATATTTAGATGACATCGCCGTAGCATCAAGTAACGCTGAACAACATGAAATTCATCTTCGCCAAGTTTTTGAACGACTTCAACGTTACCACCTCACAATAAACGCAAGCAAATGTGCCTTCGGACAAAATTCCATCAAATTTTTTGGACATCATGTCGACTCTCATGGCATCAAACCTTTGCCAGACAAAGTCAAAGCAATTGTCGATTTTCCATTACCCAAACTTGTAAAGGAACTTCGACGCTTTCTGGCAATGATCAACTTCTACAGACGATTCCAGCCCAAAGCACTGGAACATCAAGCCCCGTTGTTGCAGTTAATTCCAGGCAATAAGAAGAACGATTCTTCTCCAATCAACTGGACCGACGAAAACATACAACATTTCCAACAGTGCAAGCATTCTCTCGCAACAGCAACCCTCCTGGAACACCCATCTCCAGATGCAACACTTTCGCTAAGCACAGATGCTAGTGATACAGCAGTCGGAGCAGTTCTTCACCAAATCGTGAATAATGAATACCAGCCAATGGGATTTTTCAGTGTAAAGCTAACAGACGCTCAGCGTAAATATAGCACGTATGATCGCGAACTTCTTGCCATCTATCTCAGCATCAAGCATTTTCGCTTTATGTTAGAAGGCAAATCATTTCATGTCCGCACTGATCACAAACCGCTCATATACACTCAAAGCCCGGACAAGGCATCACCCAGACAACTCCGCCAATTGGACTTCATTGGTCAGTTCACAACAACCATCTTACACGTCGCTGGAGTCGAGAACACGACAGCAGACACATTGTCTCGCATAGCAGCAATCGAAAGCAACATTATCGACTACGAGCAAATAGCTTCAGCACAAAGTAATTGCCCAGAGCTTAAACAACTTTTGGAAGACAACAACACAACAATGTACTGGTAATTAGTATTTATACCCAAAATTTTTTTAACTGTGGTTGTTTTTGGGTACTGAAAAAATTCAACAAAAAAAAAAACCAAAAAAAAAAAAAAAAAACAACACAACACTACAACTCACATCTGTAAACCTACCACATTCAGAAACATCAATCTTATGTGATTTTTCTACTCCTACAGCTCGACCATTTATTCCAAAGCCACTCAGGAAGAAAATCATCAGCAAACTCCACAACATCGCTCATGGAGGCATTAGATCTACAATGAAGACCATCAAACAACGTTTTATATGGCCTTCAATGCACAAGGAAATCGCCAGTTTCGTCAAAATTGCATTCCTTGTCAACGATGCAAAATAACCCGCCATGTTCATTCACCACTTCAACACTATCAATTGACAGCACATCGTTTCGCACACATAAATTTGGACTTGATTGGACCTTTACCCCAATCTGGTCAATTTAGATACTGTTTCACCATTATTGACCGCTACACACGGTGGCCGGAAGCTGTTGCAATTGAAGACATGCAAGCAGAGACGGTAGCCGCAGCTCTCATCAACGTCTGGATATCCCGCTTTGGAGTACCTTCCCGTATCACCACAGATCAAGGCAGACAATTCGAATCAAGACTTCAACGAATTGTCACGGCTCCTCGGCACGTACTACTATACGTACTACTGCATATCACCCGCAAGCTAATGGAATCATTGAGCGCTGGCATCGTACTCTTAAAACAGCCATAATGTGTCAAAACAGAATTGACTGGCCAAGCAAATTACCAATCATATTGTTAGGATTACGATCAGCATTCAAACCTGACATACAAACTACAGCAGCACAGCTTGTCTATGGATCAACACTACGACTTCCAGGACAATTTCTTCATATGGAAAACAATGTTTTACCGCAAACTGAATTTGTAAAACATCTCGCTGAAATGATGAACGACATTCGCCCTACACAAACAGCCCATCACGATACTTCGAAGCCATTTGTATTTAAATAACTAATCGACGCAACACATGTTTTTCTACGCAACGATACAGTGCGCGGATCATTACAGCCGCCTTACGATGGACCTTACGAAGTTAAATCAAAGCATAACAAATTCTACAATATTCTCATCAACGGACGAGATACCACAGTATCAATCGATCGGCTCAAACCAGCGTATATTGAATCACATAACGAATCAACATCACCATCATCATCGGCAGCAGCATCATCAGAAGCAGGAGCAGAATCGTCTACAACAAACATAGATCAACCGCCAAATCAATTTGAGTCAACTCTATGTCAACCCAGACCACGCCGCACGATTAGACTCCCCCGATCGTTTCACAACTTGAAGTCTAGGAGGGAGTACTATGGAGATCTGCTAACCCTCTCAATTTGCCATTCACACTTATTTAAGTATTTACTTTCAATAGATATTAATCTGTTTAATTTATCGATATCGTTTTAATCATCGTTAAGTTCCTCCTCTTTCGATCGGAAACTGTCAAGCACACAACACGTGCCACTCCGTAACTTTTTAAAACCTTTTACATTTTACTCTAAATAAATCATAAGCAACAAAAAACATCCATTGCATTTAATTTTATAAAGCATCTACCAAAACTATTGTTCACCACAAAGTTAATAATAAGATCACAGTGATAGCTATAAATAAGTTGATGAAGTCTAAAATATCACAGTGATTGCTAAAAATATGTTAATGAAAACTATAATATCACAGTGATGCTTGAAATAAGTCCACTAAAACAATATCACAGTGATGCTTGAAATAAGTTAATTAAAATAATAATATCACAGTGATCGCTTTAAGAAGCTCCTAAAAATCATAATATCACAGTGATTGCAAAACAATAAGTTAATGAAATCAAAATATCACAGTGATTGCAAAACAATAAGTTAATGAAATCATAATATCACAGTGATTGCTAAAACTAAGTTAATGAAATCATTATATCACAGTGATTGCTGAAAATAAATTAATGAAATCATTATATCACAGTGATCAGGCTAACTTAAATATTTGTTAATAATTATAATTATATTATAAAAGCTCTTAAAAGTTAGTGGATAAAAAAATGAGTCAATGGTGCGAATAAATACCTATATATAAATATAGTGAGTTGCCAATAATTTTTGTTTTTAATTTTTTTCTCTGCCTATCTGGAAATGACCTAAAAATAAAGGTAATTCCAAAGAAAAGCTAGTGACCTAAACAAATACACAGAAAAAAATCATTAGTGACAAACGAAATAAACAATAATGCAAACATCTATACAAACACATAAAATTACACCACACCACGGAAGATCTTTCGTCGATGGAACACAACAAACAGTGAGAGATTTTTATTAATTATTGTTTGACTATATTTTCTATATTTTGTTTTTTCGCTTTTGTTGATTTTTGGGAGTTACTGCTCTTGAAGTATGTACTCTTTTTAATTTTTAATTTGGCTATTTATGTAGCTTGTAGATTTCTTCTAAATCTAACTTAATCTATTATTTTTTGTTATTTTAAATTAAATTTTCTATTTAATTTACTCATGTTTGAGTTTGAATTAATTATTTTTGATTTTTGATTTTTCTTTAATTTCATAATTTTTCTTGTATTATCATTTTTAAATCGATAATTGATATGATTTCTAAACCTGATTGTTTATTCTTATAATTTGCCCTTTTTTGGTCTATTTAGTTTTGCATGATTTTAAATTTTTATTTACATTATATTATATTTATTAGTGACAAACGAAATAAACAATATGTACAATATGTACTCTTTTTCATTTTTAATTTGGCTATTTATGTAGCTTGTAGATTTCTTCTAAATCTAACTTAATCTATTATTTTTTGTTATTTTCAATTAAATTTTCAATTTAATTTACTCATGTTTGAGTTTGAATTAATTATTTTTGATTTTTGATTTTTCTTTAATTTCCTAATTTTTTGTATTATCATTTTTATATCTTTCATATGATTTCTAAACCTGATTGTTTATTCTGATAATTTGCCGTTCTTTGGTCTATTTAGTTTTGCATGATTTTAAATTTTTATTTACATTATATTATATTTATTATATTATATTATGAATTATAACTGAGCCTATATCTATATATATATATCTATTCGCAACCAATGACAAATGAATATTCCCTATTTGTTAAAAATATTTGAAATTTTCAAATTAATTACCTGTAAAAAGCTTTCAGGTGTTTATATATATTTCTAGTAGTTGGATCTCGTGTGCTTGAGTTTATAGCTATAACTTGCCACTACTGGTAAAAAATTTTACACTGAAAAGTTTGAAAAGGGTTGGTTGGACTTAGCAAAGCAAAGAGTATATTGCACAGCTAACCACTAATCTATTTGTTTTCGTGAAGTCTCTCTGAAATGTCATTTTGGATAAGTGAATAATTGAATCAATATAACTTCCATGACAATTCAAAATCCCTTCTTATTCCTAAATGGTTTGCCCGTTTATCGAGAAATTATTTTGTGCTCGTGTTTCTGTCCCAATTTCCTATAAATAACGGAGAGAAGAGAGTTTTAAATCGGTTGTAAAGTTAAACAAGTTTGATTGCATTTCTCTCATAACTGGAATTCATGACTCCTGAAATTTTTCTTATGATTATATCTTTGAGTTAATTTTTTTATATTTTTGATTACTTTATTGTTTTTTCTGCTGCGATTCTTTTCTTATATTACGCTTAAATCGCGCTTACAAATGGCGTATTATTTTACGAATCGTTTAAATTATGTTTTTGAGTCGAAGCTCCGAAAACATTGTAGACGTGAAGTGCTTTATTTGCTTAAAGGAGATTGAATATACAAGTCAACTGTTGTCCACTAGTTGCGGTCACACTTTTCACTGGGTTTGCTTTAACACCAAAGTATCTAACCGTGAACGTTGTCCTGTGTGTAAATCTTCCTTACAGTCATCACTGCTTAATTTAACGGTTAACACCGACACTCATCAGTCCACGCAAAGTTTACCTGACGCTGCTATGCCACGCACACATAATCAGCAAAGACTGGATGAGCAAGAGAGCGACAACATGGCTCAAGAAGAACCAAATGCTGGAGCCTCAGTGCCTTTAAATGCGTCTCAACAAGTTTTGATTGATGCAATAGGTTAATTTGATTGATGTTGGCTGCAGTTTTTCAAAGCAGCATTCAAAGCATGGTGACAGCGTTGTCAAATAACCTCAGGCTTGACACTCCAGTTTTGCACCCTTCGGTTGAAGTACCGCCTCAATTGACTAGAAGCCAAACGAGGATCTCTCCTACAGACTCCGTTATTCGGCTGGATAGAGTTAGCCAAATAATTGGTAGTTGGAAACTTAAGTTTTCAGGTAGATCTGGGTTGAGCGTCGAAGATTTCCTTTATCGGGTGGAAGCATTGACGAACCAGTCCTTAGAAGGAAATTTCGCTCTATTAATGAGCAACATAAACACCTTATTTGAAGGCTGTGCCAGTGACTGGTATTGGCGTTACCATAGGAGAATGCCTAGTGTCACTTGGGGTGCCTTATGCGATGCATTGCGTACGCAGTTTAAAGAAGAACGCCCTGATGTAAGCATTAGAGCAGAAATACATCGGAGGAAGTAAAAAGAAGGCGAATCTTTTGACGAGTTTTACGAAAGCGTAGTTTTGCTCTCCGATAAACTCTCTGTGCTATTATCAGATTCAGCGTTATTGGAATCGATTCGATCGAATCTGTTACCGGAGATACAGCATGAGTTGCTATTTCAAATGATAAGCACCGTTCCTCAGCTTCGACATATAATTCGTACCAGAGAAGCCTTAATGCAAACTGTAAAGCTTGGGTTACGAAAGCCTCAGCCGGCTCCGCGCCGTCTGGTGCATGAAGTGGCAGTGGCAGCCGAAAGTGAGTCAGAGGAAGACGAAGCGGAGTTAGCAGCAGTTAATCTATCCTGCTGGAATTGTGGTAAAGTTGGCCACCGCTACCAAGATTGTATGTCGGATCGTAAAGTTTTCTGCTACGGTTGTGGCAAAGCAGACACGTATCGACCATCTTGTCCTCAGTGTTGCTCTCCAAAAAAACGGTCAAGAGCGTGCACCTTGGAAAGGAGCACGCAAATCGATGATTTCGAGGGCCACCAAAAACCGAATAAACGAGTGTTCCACTCAAACTCCACCTGAACATACTAATTTACCTGACATGTCCTTATCACAGCCCATGGCTACGTCCACCAATTTTTCTGCCTCTAAAACGGTATCTCGTTCGACTCAGCGCCTTAATACCTATTATGATCAAATTCAGATTGAAAACAATCTGGCGGGGATTGGAGCCGTTGATGTAAGGCCGTACGCTAGAGTCTCTGTATTAGGTCGATCAGTATCCGGTCTCATGGATACTGGTGCGTCGATTAGCTGCATTGGCGGAATGTTAGCGGCCGATATCCTAAAGGAAGAAATCAATTTCAATCCTATAACTTCGAACGTTCAAACGGCGGATGGCAAGTCCCAAGAAATTCTGGGGAAACTCCACACCTCTATTGAGTATAACGGAGACACCAAACCGTTCACGTTCTTTATTGTGCCTTCACTGAAGCAATCGCTTTACTTAGGAATCGATTTCTGGACCAAATTTCAGTTGTTGCCTCAAGGTTTAGGGACAGATGGTGAGAATGAGCACCTTGCTACAATTGACCGTAACGTGTTCTGTTTGCTAACCGAAAATCAACAGAAATCGCTAGAAGACACCATAAAAATGTTCCCTTCTTTTACGGAGAAAAGCTTAGGAAGGACCTCTCTGCTGTTCCACTCGATCGATGTTGGCGATGCTGCCTATCAAGCAGAGACACTATCCACTGTCACCTGCGATTGAACAGATGATGTTCGAAGAACTCGATCGAATGCTGACTTTAGGAGTTATAGAGGAGTCCGATAGCTCGTGGTCTTCTCCAGTGGTATTAGTAAGAAAACCTGGAAAAGTCCGTCTGTGTCTAGATAGCCGAAAAGTAAATAATATTACGCGCAAGGATGCATATCCAATGCCAATTATTCATGGTCTCTTGAGTCGTCTCCCCAAAAGCCGAATATATAACAAGTCTGGATTTGAAAGATGCCTATTGGCAAATTCCTCTCGATCCTTCGCCAAGGGATAAAACGGCATTCTCAGTACCTGGTAGGCCACTCTACCAATTTACAGTAATGCCTTTTGGCCTCACCAATGCTCCTTCGACCATGTCCAAGCTAATGGACCGTACAATTCCTGCTTGCTTAAAGCATGAAGTGTTTATTTACCTCGACGATCTTCTGATAGATTCAGACACGTTTGAACGATATCTGGCGGTTCTAAAGGACATAGCCTTATGTTTAGAGAACGCTGGTCTTACTATCAACGTTAAGAAGAGCAAATTTTGCATGCGAGAGGTAGGGTACTTAGGGCATATTATTGGAAACGGCACCATTGCAATGGATCCCGATAAAATATCGGCAATTATGGAATATCCACCACCACGGTCCGTTAAACAATTACGAAGATTCCTTGGTATGACTGGGTGGTACCAAAAGTTTATTAAAAACTATGCTTCACTTGCTACACCCTTAACGGATGCTCTGAAGGGAAAACAAAAGTTTCGATGGTCTGAAATAGCCAACGAAGCATTCAATGAGCTAAAGCAGGCGATGATTACTGCACCAGTGTTGCATACACCGGATTTTTCGCGTTCCTTTTATATACACTGCGATGCAAGTTATACTGGTGTTGGCGGCGTGCTGATGCAGTTGACTGATAGTGGGGAGGAAGTTCCGATTTCCTATATGTCGAAGAAACTTAACCCGTGTCAGCGTAACTACTCAGTAACCGAAAAGGAATGTCTGGCAGCTATTTTGTGCATCCAGAAATTCCCTGCTTATGTCGAAGGACAGTCGTTCACAGTCATAACAGATCACGCGTCCTTAAAGTGGCTTATGTCCCAATCGGACCTTAGTAGTCGATTAAAACTACACGGATGTGATTTTCAGATTCAACATCGAAAAGGCCAATAGAATATTGTGCCTGATGCTCTTTCCCGTGTCTTCACTGAGGATCTTTCCGCACTTGACCATGGCATAGGTGTTGACCTGCAGTTGCCTCAATTTCACTCACAAGAGTATCAAGCTCTTAAAGAAGAGGTCGAACGGAACTTGTCTACTTCTTCCGAAATTAAGGTTATTGATGGGTTTATTTTTCGACGAGCCGAACATGCGTCAAAAAAACAATTAGCGGATGACACTATTTGGAAACTGTGGATTCCTACGGAACTCGTTCCTGTCGTTTTACTATGGGCACATACCGATAATTTAGCGCCACATGGCGGGATTAATAAAACATTAGAACGTATCCGTCGATATTATTTTTTAGCCGAACTTAGTGGCAGATGTGAGAAGGTACGTGAATCAGTGCGAAATTTGTAAAAGTACGAAACATTCGAACCAAACTCTCAGGCCACCATTATCTAAGACAACAGAGAGCCATAGGTTTTTTCAAAAACTTTATGTGGATTACCTGGGCCCATATCCGCGCTCTAAAACCGGTAATATTGGTATTTTTATTGTTCTCGACCACTTCAGCAAATTCCCGTTCCTAAAAGCGGTGAAAAAGTTGTCCGTCGATGCAATTTTGCCATATATAGAGGAGGAGCTGTTTCACTGTTTTGGGGGTACTGGAAACGGTTGTTTCGGACAATGGGGTACAATTTAAATCGAATGCCTTTAATACCTTATTACAAAAATATGGCGTTCATCATGCTTATACGGCATCTTATGCCCCTCAAGGAAATGCTTCCGAACGGGTGAATAGATCGGTGCTAGCCGCCATCAAGGCGTACATAAGCTAAGTCAGATTTGTTGCGCACTTCGATCAAGCCATCACACGGCGGTGAATAATACTCCTTATCGTGTGGTGTTTGGGCAGCATATGCTGACCAACGGTTCTCAATATGAGTTGTTGTTCCGGCGATTGAACTGCTTAGAAGATCGGTCAATATCTTTTAATCGGGAAGATTCCACGAATATCATGCGAGACCTTGCTGCACGTAGTATGCAAAAGCAGCATACGCACAACGAAAGAGCATATAACATGCGCAATCGGGAGGTAACGTTCGTGGAAGGTCAAGAAATTTTCCGTCGAAATTTTCAGCAAAGTAATTTTGCAAAAGGTTTCTGTGCCAAATTAGCAACTTCATTCATAAAAGCTCGTATAAAAAAAACGTTTGGATCCGCATATTATGAAGTTGAGGACATGAAAAGAAATTTTATTGGGAAATTTCACGCCAAGGATCTTAAGCAGTAACAACCAGCTCCAGGCGTGTATCATCCTTGTGGGTTCCCCCAAGTCTGATTTTAGCCGGTTGGAGTGGAAGTGGCGCTGGTCACTGGTTGTTTTCGGTTTTTTGGGTTTTTTTTTAAATCCAGTATTTGAATGTAAAGTTCAATGCCCTTTAAGTAGGCACCATTTAGGCACTGACACCTTGACCGAGCTTTTGGGGCTCAGCTGAGTGCAATCAGAATGCATCAGTGCGTATTGTTTGCTTCGTTAAGTAGGTCAAGGCTATCGATCTATCGGGTATCATGTGTCGGCTCGCTCTTTTTCACTGGAGCTGCCGAAGAACACAGACGTGTTGGATATTTTTTTTCACTGCTGCCAACCACGAGGAGGATTTGGTTAATATATTTTGGGCCATGATTTTAAAAATATTAATATTTAATATATCGGAACGGAATATGTGCGTAACAGGCAGAAGGATGATCTCGACCCATAAAATAACAAAATTCTAATCAGTGAATCTTGAGCCATTGAGCAGTCTGTCTGTCCGTCTGTCCGTCTGTCCGTCGGGCCGTTGGGCGGTTGGGGGGGAGGAACGGCGGGAGATACGGGATATAAGAGCTAGAGTCATCAAATTTTTTGTGACAACATACATATATATTGCAGTGTCTCAAAGTTTTTTAAAATTTGGACACGCCCCTTCCCCCTCTGCCTTAAACAGAAATAACTACTTAAAACCTACAATATTAACTCAACAACCAAAGTTATATATCATACATGACAAATACCTTGCCACGGGCGTTATGTGTAAATTTCATTAAAATCGGACTATAAATAAGTGAGATATGATACGAATTAAACTCACTTTGAACATACATGTATATAATATTAGTTAGTCAGGCACCTATTGCAAATTCAAATCTAGCGTCAGACACACAGCATTTTATTAAACTTTTTTTTGCATTGTATGGGAACAGAAGAGTGGCCTAATGCGGGAGCTCGATGCGAAGAAGCCAGTGAGGAATGGCGAGGTAGAGTGGGGACGGCTGCGCGAGTGCGTGCGTTCAACTCCCGGTTGAGGCGGGTGCGAATTTTCGTTTATTAATTATTTCTTATTTTGTTTTTTTTTTTTTTTTATTCTAATAAACTAAAAGAAAAGTTACAGTCAAAAAAATTAAAATCAAGAAGAAACAACTGTAATGAAATTTGGTACGCGCTAGAAGTGCATACCTATACAAACCGCTACTGTAGCGTTTGATATTTTTATATATAAATATATTAATATTTAATATATCCCAGCAATATTATGTGAGTATTGTATAAATTAAACATATAACAAAATTCTATTGGGGGAATTTTCCCATTTCTTAGTTAGATTTTTGAAGATTAAGGTAACCTCGTGGAGTGGCTGGGAAAAACAAAAA
The DNA here is from genome assembly GCA_018903425.1 of Zaprionus nigranus. Classification (NCBI taxonomy): domain Eukaryota; kingdom Metazoa; phylum Arthropoda; class Insecta; order Diptera; family Drosophilidae; genus Zaprionus; species Zaprionus nigranus. The sequence goes on from JAEIGD010000159.1 coordinate 88,285, forward strand.
CCAGAAAGAAAGTTCTCTGGATAACTGGTGCCAGATTAAGGAAAATTGTGAAGAATAACTAAATCACTGGCAGAATCCAATTAAATATATATATATTCATTTAGATTCTGGCACCTTGTGCCATCCATATTTTGGAGCACCTCCTTCTTCTTCGTCCAGCGGAGCCCTAGAGTGGCCTGATGGGGAGCCATACTATCACAGGGACGACCGTAAATCAGCTCATAACAACAAAACTATCACAGTGATTAAAAATAAATGAATAAAACAATAACATCACAGTGATTGCCCAGAATAAGATAATGAAAATGATAATATCACAGTGATGCTTGAAATAAGTTAAGTAAAACAATAATATCACAGTGAAAATATCACAGTTGAATATCACAGCTGTAAATAGTTAATGAAAACTAAAATGTCTCAGTGAAAATTTCACAGCCTTAAACAAGTTAATAAAAACAATAAGGTCACAGTGATAGCTATAAATATGTTGATGAAGTCTAAAATATCACAGTGATTGCTAAAAATATGTTAATGAAAACTATAATATCATAGTGATGCTTGAAATAAGTCCACTAAAACAATAATATCACAGTGATGCTTGAAATAAGTTAATTAAAATAATGATATCACAGTGATCGCTTTAAGAAGCTCCTAAAAATCATAATATCACAGTGATTGCAAAACAATAAGTTAATGAATCAAAATATCACAGTGATTGCAAAACAATAAGTTAATTAAATCATAAAATCACAGTGATTGCTGAAAATAAATTAATGAAATCATTATATCACAGTGATCAGGCTAACTTAAATATTTGTTAATAATTATAATTATATTATAAAAGTTCTTAAAAGTTAGTGGATAAAAAAATGAGTCAATGGTGCGAATAAATACCTATATATAAATATAGTGAGTTGCCAATAATTTTTGTTTTTAATTTTTTTCTCTGCCTATCTGGAAATGACCTAAAAAGAAGGTAATTCCAAAGAAAAACTAGTGACCTAAACAAATACACAGAAAAAAAACCATTAGTGACAAACGAAATAAACAATATGTACAATATGTACTCTTTTTCATTTTTAATTTGGCTATTTATGTAGCTTGTAGATTTCTTCTAAATCTAACTTAATCTATTATTTTTTGTTATTTTCAATTAAATTTTCAATTTAATTTACTCATGTTTGAGTTTGAATTAATTATTTTTGATTTTTGATTTTTCTTTAATTTCATAATTTTTCTTGCATTATCATTTTTAAATCGATAATTGATATGATTTCTAAACCTGATTGTTTATTCTTATAATTTGCCCTTTTTTGGTCTATTTAGTTTTGCATGATTTTAAATTTTTATTTACATTATGTTATATTTATTATATTATATTATGAGTTATAACTGAGCCTATATCTATATATATATATCTATTCGCAACCAATGACAAATGAATAAAACCAATGAATAAAATAAATAAATAAAATGAATGTATAAATAAATAAATTAGATACCGCCTTGTTATAAATGGAAATTTAGAATTAATACTACGATACACTCTTACCTTTAACTAGAAATCGAAAGAAAAAGTATTACGAATATACATGAAATAAAAATTTATGTTGAATGAGTTGGTTAGGAAAGATATTAATAATTTAAGGAATAAATTGTTTTAAAATGAATTTAGCTTAAATAATTATTATTTTCGGGAGTCATGGAGGATAGATATGAGGCAACTATGCATTAACGAATAGTGGCCTTATGCCATCGCCGATATGCATATCGCGCAACAGGCGATCATGGAAGGGTGGGGTAACAGCCGCTTCTGTAAGCAAAGCGTGCTCAAAAGGCTGCTATAACGTTTTATTACTTCTGAACTACTTCTCTTCTTCTCTTTCTCTGTTCCCGATTTCTTGATCTATTTTGCGATCGTCGTAGGGCAATTCAGCACGCGATTTTATTTTATTTATGTTATTATTGATTTGAGCCTGAGTTAAAATGGTTATGTTGCATTTACCCACCCCATTGCCGACACTCATGATCCGGAGACCAGCGCGTGCTTACGTACGTTTTCCCTATCTCTGTCTAAAACATCTACTTTGTAGATTCTATTTCCTATAGTCGACATACAAGTCGTCCTACCTAGGTTTTCGTCTGGTTTTGCAGGTCGAACTTCTCATCGGGCAGAAAAGATTCCGCTCAATGTTACAATTGGTGTTTATAATTTTTAAAAAAAATATGCATCGCAGTGCAATCAAAAAAATTTGCACACAGTGCTATTTAAAAAAAAAAATAGCGTTCTTTGAAGCGCTGTCGGTACTCTCTTGTCAGTTGTTGTTGTCGCTGTTGATGATCATTGATCCACCATTGCTGTAGTGTGCGGATAGCGCACCACACCCGCGTTGACGTAGTGGGCGGGTTGCACACCACGTTATCCTGTGTCAGTTGGGCGTCGCCGGTGCTGGCACGCTGACACTCCCTTGTAGTCGAAAGTGGCGGCCTGCCCCTTTCGCTGTTGTCTTTATTGTTGCTGATGTCCGGGGCCTATTGGCCCAGGCGGGGACTGTGCTGGTTTCGCACTGCTCTTTAAACATGTTGAACAGTCGTTCGGCCAGACTTCAGGTTTATTCGGCAATGATCACGTTTTTGTATATGTTTTAAAGAATACTGCGGGGTATATTCGACTTAGATATAACTGATATTTATTTAAAAATAATTAACAAAAGAAATGTGCCGCGATTCATGCGGCGTCACCGACTTCTGCAGGTGCAAAAAACTAAAAACGGATCCCACATCACAATTACAAAAGAATAACAACGAGCCGAATGAAATATGATTATCACAACTTACACAGCACCACCGAGAATTTATAGACTACCTAAAATCCACAAGGAAGGGCCACCACTCTGACCAATATGTTCCTCAATAGGATCCCTCTCTTAAGCCTTCCTTCAAGGACCGAAAGAAATAAGCTTATCACAACTAATTCAGCACCACCGAGAATTTATGGACTACCAAAAATCCATAAGGAAGGGACACCGCTGAGACCAATATGTTCCTCTATAGGATCCCCCTCTTACAACTTATGCAAATACATTGTTTCTATTCTTAAAAATTGTACAACGGAATCTAAATTCAACATATAAAACGCTATGGAATTCAAAGACAAGATACATGACAAAAGCATAAACATAGACAAAATACTATCCTCTTTCGACGTAGTATCACTGCTCGCTAGCATACCATTTAACTTAGCTTTAGCAACCATCAAATCAAAATGGACACAAACAACAACTCAATGAGATACCTGAACAAACTTTTCTAGAAATAATTAAGTTCTGCATCATGGAAAATAGATATTTTAAATACAAAGACACAATTTTCTCACAGTTGAACGGTATGTCAATGGGATCCCCAGTTTCACCTGTAATTGCAGAGATTGTCATGGGAGAATTATTGACAAACACCTTGGAAAAATTAGTAAGAAAACCACGACTACTAACAAAATATGTTTACAATTACAAACTCCAACGAAACAAAAAACATATTCCATAACCACAACTCGAAATACCCTAAGACTATGATAATAAATAAAGCGAATGTTTGACATATCTCATAAAACCAAAGGGTGATTAAGAAGAAAAGTACAGAAATACTTACGGACAATGACTTTCCACAAAATTTAATCAAAAAACTAATTAAAAAATATCAGGAAGCACCAAGAGCAACTACAAATAGACAACTGAAATAATAAAGATCTCTAATTTATGAACCAAATAGATAGATCTTATCAGAAAGATTAATGAGATCCGATTGTTACTGTCGAAAATCATCGTTTATGTTACCAATGCATGAATGTCAGCTGATTGAATGCTATGAATATGTTATGTTAAGTTTATAACAGAATGCTGCTTAATGTTAGTTCTTTCTAATAAACATTCGCACAGTAAAGACGTACGCGCATTTCTCTTATTTTATGACTCTCCGCGTCCGGGCTACTGCTGCGGCAACAAACACAAACCAACAGGTTATGGGCCCAGGTTTCGTCCTAGCCTAGATGGAGGTGTTATGAACTTAAGAGTGTTTATGTGGTGAATGGAAAAATAGTCACGGATTATTTTTGGAACAATTAGAAAGACAGTAAATTGCGACGGGAAAACAAGATGAGTTCCTTGTACCAGATCGAGAAGCTGGAGGAGAACAACTATGACTCATGGTGTATCCAAATGAAGTGCGTGTTGGTGCATGCTGAGCTTTGGAATGTTGCGTCGGGCGATTTACAGCAGTCATGTGCCGGTGAAGGCGTTGACTGGTCTGCTCTTGATCGAAAAGCATTGGCAATGATCACGTTGAGCGTTAAGGTATCACAGTTAGGATATATAAAAAACTGTGCATCGGCGAATGCAGCGTGGAAAAAGCTACGTGAGGTGCATCAGCCGACTGGACCTGTGAGGAAGGTGTCATTATACAAGAAGTTGCTAGGTTTGCGCATGTCTGAGGGACAGAGCATGGCTGGATACTTGAGTAATTTCTGTGAGATCGTCGATCAACTAGCTGGAGTTGGAATCACGATGAATGACGAGTTACAGGCAATCGTGTTACTTTCAAGTTTGCCAGTTGAGTATGAGAATTTCGTTGTCGCCATTGAGACGCGCGACTGTTTGCCGACGTTCGAAATTCTGTGCATAAAACTCAAGGAAGAAGGCGAGAGGAGAGAGAATACGGAAAGGCATACAGAAAATTCAACGGCATTTTCTGCGACGCAAAAAATGTGCGAAACTCGCTACAAAGAAGAAACAACGAAGTGTTGTCTGTTATAGGTGCGGCGAAAAAGGGCACATAAAAGCGAATTGTCGCAAGGCGGCGAATTCACAGAATGAAGATGGCAAAGCAGTGTCGGTAACAGGCGGGAAACAGCAGTTCAGCTTATTGAATGCATTGGATGGCAGCAGCTTTGAAAAGTTCAAATGGATTTTGGACAGTGGAGCAACGAGTCATATGTGTTGCGAGAGGCAGATGTTCACAAAGTTTGAGAAGCATACGGAAATTATCGGTTTGGCGTATGCTGGATTTTTGCAAGCAGAAGGAATAGGCACTGTCCAGTTGCAAACTGAGTCGTATACAGTAGAGCTACTCAATGTCTTATATGTTCCCAAACTGAAGGGGAATTTTATAAGTGTGAGCTATGCGGTCGCAAACAAATGCACTGTTAATTTTGACGCAAAAAATGCAAAAATTATCCGAAACGGAAAAGGTATTCTGAAAGTTAACAGAGCTGGAGGTCTATACACGATAGAATGCAAACATAACAGATGTTATGCAGCTGTAAACGCGGATGCGTCGCTTTGGCATAAACGGTACGGACATTTGAATTACGCAAGTCTTATGGATATGGTCAATAAAGGATTAGTTCGAGGAATGTATAAGATTGATGTCACAAAGAACACTTCATGCAAGACGTGTATGATTAGTAAAGTGAATGTGCAGCCGTTTCCGCAAGCGAGCGAAAGTCGTGCGCAAGAACTGCTGGAATTAGTGCATACGGATGTATGTGGTCCATTCGAAACTCAATCAATTGGCGGATCCAGGTATTTTCTGACGTTCATAGACGATATGTCACGGCGGACATATGTGTATTTCCTTAAGGGCAAGGATGAGGTCTTTGACAAGTTTATGGAGTACAAAAATCTAGTGGAGCGGCAGACGGGAAAAAAGCTGAAATGCGTACGAAGTGATAATGGACGAGAGTATGTCAACAAGAAATTCGATGAATATTTCAAGGAAATGGGAATTGCACGGCAGTTGACAGTGGCTTATACTCCACAACAAAATGGTGTGGCTGAACGCGCCAATCGGACGTTGGTGGAAATGGCCAGATGCTTATTGGTACAGTCAGGACTAGGTCAAGAATTATGGGCAGAGGCAATATACACAGCGGTGTATTTGCGGAACCGTTCGCCCACTAGGTCATTAATTGGAAAGACACCAATGGAAGCATGGACTGGTAAGAAACCAAATATCAGTCATCTAAAAGTTTTTGGTTCATTCGCAGTGACGCTGGACAAAGGTCAACACAGAAGCAAGTTCAAACCCAAGGGGAAAGAGTATCGAATGGTCGGATATTCGGCAAATGCCAAGGGCTATCGACTTTATGATCCAGAGTTTAGGAAAGTAGTCGAGAAACGAGACGTGGTTTTTGACGAGCTTGGACTTTCGGAGCAGGCAGTTGCGGAATGTGTGATGCACAAATTGTCAGCTGACGAGTGTCATATGGAGCCTAATGGTGTTGAGAAAGATGACAATGATGAGATCACATTTGATGACGACACGGATGCGTCTGACACAATGATTGCTACCAAGCAAGGTAGCAGTGACGAATCCTACGCGAGCGCATCGGAGGAGTTGATACTGGAAGAGCAGGCTGTGCGTATTGGTCCAGGGAGACCAAGGTTGCTAAGAACGGGTAGACCCGGTCGCCCAAAGAAGCAATATAATTTACTCAGCGCTATGGTTACTGAGAATGTAACTCTTCCATCATCCTATGAGGAGGCGATGAAAGGACCAGGAGGCAAAGTACTGGCGTGAGGCGATGGCGAAGGAATACGAGTCTTTGATTATAAATCAAACTTGGCAGCTTGCAGAATTACCGAAGGAGCATCGGGCAATTGGCTGCAAATGGGTATTTAGCCTGAAACGAGATGCACTTGGGCAAATACAGCGCTTTAAAGCACGGTTGGTTGCGAAAGGTTGTTCGCAGCAATATGGCGGAAATTATAAGGATACGTTCTCGCCGGTTTGTCGATTGGAGAGCATGCGTTTCATTCTGGCTTTAGCAGCGGAGTTGGAGTTATATTTACATCAGATGGATGTATGCACGGCATACCTGAATAGCGATCTGAAGGACGTAGTATACATGAAGCAACCCCAGGGCTATGCAGAAGGCACTCAATCGGACAAGGTGTTGTTATTGAAGAAAGCGTTATACGGACTGAAGCAGTCAGGAAGGGAATGGAACCATAAGCTGGATAGCGTGTTACGAAAAATTGGATTTGTACCGTGTGACAATGAGCCATGCCTATATAAACAGGAGGCAAGAGGTGACTTATCGCTAATCCTGGTATATGTTGATGATCTCCTTATAGCATGCAAATCTAAGGTGGATTTGATCAACATAAAGTCGAGCATTTCAAAGGCTTTTGAATGCGTTGATAAAGGGCCGTTGGAGCTATTTCTGGGGATGGAAATTCTACGTGAGGGAGAAACTGGCGCTATTACTCTTGATAGTTCGCAGTATATCAAGGATTTACTGAAGCGATACGGTATGGAGAGCTGCAGGCCGGCAGCAACACCATTAGAAAAGGGGCATCAGGTTTTGTGCGAGAATGCTCAATGCACAAGGATTGACGTGACAACGTATCAATCAGTGATTGGAGATCTGATGTGGCTGGCTCTTACAACACGACCAGATATTTTGCATTCGATCGCAAAATTGGCTCAACGTAATCAGGTGAGCACCTTGCAGGCGTGAAGCATGTTTTGCGTTATCTGGCATCAACAGTAGAGTATAGGCTACACTACAGGAAATGTGGAAAACCATTTGAAGGTTTCGTTGACGCAGATTGGGGCGGCGACAAGGTCGACCGAAAATCCTATACTGGCTACCTATATTTCTTAGCTGGTGGTCCGATTTGCTGGAAATCGGAGAAACAACGGAGCGTGGCACTTAGCAGCACTGAGGCTGAATACATGGCGTTATCAGCGGCGTGCAAGGAAGCTTTGGTAATGCGCAGGCTTATCATTGAAGTCGGTTGTGGTATAGATGGAACTCCAACAGTTATAAATGGTGACAACCTGAGTGCGCAGGAATTGGCCAAGAATCCTGTACATCATTCACGCAGCAAGCACATTGATATAAGATATCATTTTGTGCGACAGATCATTAAGGAAGGGCATGTTATGTTGCAGTACGTTTCGACAAATAATATGATCGCAGATATACTAACCAAGAATTTGTCGAAGAAGAAGCATATTGAGTTTACGAAATTGTTAAATTTGAAGTAATTTTTGTAAACATGCTTGCATTGAGGAAGGGTGTCGAAAATCATCGTTTATGTTACCAATGCATGCATGTCAGCTGATTGAATGCTATGAATATGTTATGTTAAGTTTATAACAGAATGCTGCTTAATGTTAGTTCTTTCTAATAAACATTCGAACAGTAAAGACGTACGCGCATTTCTCTTATTTTATGACTCTCCGCGTCCGGGCTACTGCTGCGGCAACAAACACAAACCAACAGTTACAATAATACAGAAATAAAAATAGCACATAAAGCGTTCCACACATTAAAACATTTTTTTAATAATACTAAGTCAAAAATAGATCCACAAGATAAAAACAATGTGATTTATAAAGTTCCTTGCAGTTGCAACAATACAGAAACAAGCAATGGTGTATACCTAGGAACGACAGAACTAAAATTGAAAACAAGATTAACACAACACCACAAATCTTATTTTAAATTACAACACCAACGCACAACACAAAAAACTGCTCATATGACCCACTATGCCAAGAAACATCACTCTCCGAATTTTGACGCAACAGCAATAATACAACAAGAACAACACAATGCTAAACGTTACACTCTCGAAACTCTACACATAATAAATACACCAACACAAGATAGATTAAACTGCAAAACGGACACAGAAAATTGCGCTCACAATAATAGCAATTACATATTAATCCAGTTAGGCACGCCCGCAAGAGCAGGCCTGATAAATAAATGTATGTAAATTTGTATTGTTCAAATTAGTTTCCAAAATTTTGTTAAACAATCCCTTCTTGTGCTTTTGTTTTTAGCCCTGAAGACGGTTATATATAGAAAGAAAAAATAAACAAACTGTATTAATTTTATTTAATTTTGACCTCGATCCAGCCAAAAAGATGATAAAAAAACAAAGGTCGTCAAAACCCTATAATAAATCAATAACATATACAAAATATTAATCGCGATAAATTTTACAGTCACCGTGCTAAGAAAACTAATAAGTCCTTTTGCCACATTATTAATTTCATTGAATGGGACCTAAAAGTTGTCCCATTGGGAGACCAAATTAACTTCCACAGCCGCCGATACGCCGACAGGCTTGTCGCCCATCCGAATACTTTGGCGAATGACCTCGTCGATCCTATTTTCCTCCGATGGCTGAAAAGAACACATCCTCTTCATCTCCTAACGCGTATTCCTTCATTTGTATATATTAGTTAAGGCACTTTATCCATATTCTTTTTAAGCCAAACATTAGGTTAAGCTCAGATGATTCTGAACGATTCCAACTGACTATAACAATAATAAATAATAATAGCTTAAAAAAAATAAAGAAAGTTCTATGTTCATATAAATTACATCAAATATGAATTCCATTCATACTCGAATCTTCTTACTGGTGAAATTTTTGGCTTGCCACTTCAAATCGACTTCGCGCTTATTAACCTAAAAAGCGCAACACTCTTAAGAGATGGACGAAGATATATATTATTTTGAACATTTATAAAGCATAAGGACTCATTCTGTACACATATTTTTTTTCTTTTTTTATGTGGGAGTCTGGCAGCAGAAAAGGGGCACGGGCACTGCGACCAGGATGATCTTTTGTGCTTAAGAGATGGAAGAAGATAGATTTTATTTTTAACATTTATAAAGCATGAGAGCTCATTCTGTACATATATTTTATTATTTTTTTTTTTAAGTGCTAGTCTCGCAGAGATGGGGCGAGGCACTGCGAACAGAATGATCTTTTGTACTTATAATGCTCTCCCTATCTTGACAAAAGTTGTTCTGCTTCCCTGATGAAGCATAAGAGGTCTTTCGTGGAGGAACGGACAATGTACTCGGGATTTGCGATTTCCACGTGAACATGTTTTCTCCTAATCCATACCTATGCTGGACAATTACACAGGATATGTTTGTTGGTTTCGTCGTCCTCTTTACAGAACCTGCACTCTGCATCCGAGGACAGAAACATTTTTGTAAGGTGATAGTTCAACAAGTGGTGGCCACTAAGGTAGCCAACAAGGAGGTAGAGATCCATCTAATTGTTTTATCCTTAAGAATATTAGTTTTACAAAATACTTCTAACACACTTATTTTCTTACACAGAAAGTCCGTCAGTAATGTATTTTCTTTTACAGAATTATAAAAAAATTTAAATTTTGATATCTTTAATTTGCACTTCTATTCCGCTAGGAATAAATTGCGAACTGAGGGTTTCACTTGTAGGATTTTGTTACCTTTCAGCTATGGTGAAAAGAACTTCAAGATAACAGTAGCCAGTTGAACCGACCTACCACGCATTACTCACAACAATAGATACGCAGCGGTCACTGAAGGTCACCTTTGCGAAATCACCAGTAGATCGATTTTCTAAACTATACAAGGCTCTGATGCTTCTTGCTTAGGTGCTTAGATTCTGAGAACGCTCCCAAAATAATGTGGTTGAACTATCAGCGCCTTCTCACGAAGAGATCTCTGAAGTCGAGGAGCTTTTAGTCCGAAGCGCAGATCGCAAATACTATGCGCAAGTTACCTTGATTCACTTCCAACCATCCATTCGTCGAACGAAATAGCTTCTGGAGAACATATGATCGAGTGACAGCTTCCAAGACCCATAATTATTCGAAACGGCATCCATTATTACTGCTTAACCATTTTCGTCTGTCTCGCTCTAGTCCTGTTATCGCTCCTTGTTAATATTATCGACTCTAGGTATATGATCCCAAAACACAAGAATCTAGTTAAAACTGTGCTAAAGGTCTATGTGATTCACAAAAAAAAAAACTGCAATCCTAGTCCATGGGAGATCTACAGTCAGAAAGGATATAATTTTCAAGACATACTCCGGACTGGACCATACAGGACGGCTTAATATACAGAAATACGATTAAGCGTGGTGTGCTCGTATGTTTTACGACTAAAGCAATTCACGTAGAGCCTGCAACTGATTTAACGGCGGAACGGTTTTTAGAAGAATGTGCACGCTTTGAGGCTGTCCGTGAATTCCTCTTTGTAGTAGGCTAGGGTATGTAGATAGTATGTATATTGTATATAAGTATGCTATATCAACATTGTATATAAGTTTGTTGTATCAACACTGTATATAAACATTACGCTTAAGTTGTTCGTTCTGTCTGTTTCGCAACATCGGCTCTATAGCAACATGCGAAGAGGCAGATCGGAGAGAGAGAGTCAGTCGAAGGCTTACGCTACCAACGTCAAGTGTTAATAAAATTTGTTAATAAAGTACCAAAAGATGTTATTGAATTACCAGTTTTAAGTTCATTTTATGGATTAAATAATAGTTCCTTAAAAACATATGGAAAAATATTGTGTTACGTTATGAAAAATTTGTATAAAATACACTTTAATTTAATAATTGTGGCAAACGAGGCTATGAGTTATGACGTAGTTTTGGGAAGAGATTTTATGGAAGCATGCAATTTAAATTTGAATTTGGACACCTTGAAAATGATTACCGTGGATAAAATTGAAAGTCAAAATAATAATAAAGCCGATAAAATGTTAGAAGAAGCAAATATGTACAATAATAATAAAACATTTAGCGATAGTGTTAGTCAGGGTAGTAATGAAAAGCAAATGATTAGTGACAAGATTAGAAAAAGATTAGGCAAAGCTGCAAATTTTGAAATAAGCACAGTGCAGAGGGAATTGTTTGAAATTAATGTAATAGATGACTCAATTGATTACAAAATAGGTGACCATATAGATCATAATGTGAGATATCAATTTACTGAGTTGGTAGAAAATTTTTATGTTAATAAAGTAAGACCGAAAGAACCGGAGATTCGGTGTGAGATCAAACTAAGATTAGAGGACTCGAAACCGTTTAGTTGTTCGCCGAGAAGATTAGCATATACCGAAAAAGAAAAGTTGCAGATTATTTTAGATGAGTATTTAGAAAACGGAATCATCAAACCAAGTGAATCAGAGTATGCATCTCCAATAGTGTTAGTAAAAAAGAAAACAGGAGATCTAAGGTTATGTGTTGATTACAGAAAACTCAATAAAACGATATTGTCGAAGTTAGATCTTAAACATGGCTATTTTCATGTTTTTGTAGATAAGGAATCAATTAAATACACTTCGTTTATGACACCTTTAGGACAGTTTGAATTTTTAAGGATGCCAATGGGGCTGAAAAAATGCACCGGCGGTTTTCCAGAGATTTATTAATAGACTTTTCGAGGATATAAGGCAGGATAAAGTTATTATATATATGGATGATATAATGATAGCTAGCAAAGAAATAAAGGAACATATGCAAGTACTTAGAGAAGTTTTTGACAGATTAACGAGGAATAAATAAGAACTAAGAATGGACAAATGTGAGTTTCTGCAATCGAGTTTACAATATTTAGGATTTTTAATAACAAGCATGAAAATACAGGCCAATGACAAGGGAATAGAAGCAATTAGGGATTTTCCGGTAGCAGATAAGGTGCATGGTGTCAGAAGCTTTTTGGCATTGTGTTCATATTTCAGAAGATTCATTAAGGGTTTTTCAACCATTGCAAAACCTTTATATGACTTATTAAAGAAACACAAAGAATTTACGTTTGAGGAAAACGAGTTAGAATGCTTTGAGACACTTAAGAAAAAGTTAGTGGAAGCTCCACTGTTAGGCTTATATTATTATAAGTATGAAATAGAGTTACATACAGATGCAAGTGCACAAGGTTTTGGTGCAGTGTTATTGCAAAAGAAAGAGGATAAGAAATGGCACCCTATATTTTATTACTCGAAAGCCACGACGAAGGATGAGGCCAAATATCATAGTTTCGAACTGGAAACATTAGCCATCCTGTATGCATTAAGAAGATTCAGAATTTATGTACAGGGAAAGAGATTTAAAATTGTTACGGACTGCAACGCATTAACGTTAACGAGAGTGGAATTAAACCCTCGGATTGCGAGATGGGCATTAGAACTATTAGAGTACGATTTTGAGGTAGTTCATAAAGCAGGCAAGCATATGCAGCATGTAGATGCATTAAGCAGAAATACAAATATATTAGTGATAGAAACGAATAGTTTTGAAGATACTTTAGTTATTTATCAAGCAAAAGATGATAAGTTGGTTGTTGTTGCTTAGGGAGAGATAAGGTTATTGATGCTATTGTTTGCTTATTGGTTTTCGAATATGAAAGAGAAAGTTGTTAGGCATATAGCAAATTGTTTGAGATATGTGGCATTTTCACCAAAGTCTGGAAAGAAGAAGGAATGCTGCATAGCATTCATAGCATTGGCAAAAGCCAACGTGCCGTTTGAGATAATACACATCGATCATTCTGGACCGGTAGATAACGGTAGGGTAAAGAAACATCTGTTTGTAATAATAGACGGATTCACTAAATATGTTAGGTTATATGCAACAAAGACAACGAACACAAAAGAAGTGATTTTAGCATTAAAAGATTATTTTAGATCATATAGCAGGCCGAAATTTATAGTATCAGATAGGGGCAGCTGTTTTACATCCGAAGATTTTGCAAAGTTTATGGAAGAATTTAATATTAGGCACGTAAAGATAGCGACAGGTTCACCCCAGGCCAATGGACAGGTAGAACGGTCAATAGAATAGTAGGGCCTATGATAGCTCAGTTCACAGGTATTGAAAATGGACTGCATTGGCATGCAGTTATTGAAGACGTAGAATTTTCTTCAAATAATACCAAACAAAGAAGTGTAGCACAATCTCCGAGCAAGATGCTGTTTGTAATTGAGCAAAAGGGCCAATTTATTGATGAGTTAAGATAAAAATTAGAAGAGTTAGATAACTTTAGTGAAATTAGAGACTTGAAAGAAATTAGAAAGAGAGGAGCGGAATCGCAATTAAAAGATCAATGTGATAATGAAAAAAGATATAATAGTAAGAAGAAAACAAGTAGGCAGTACAAAGTAGGAGATTATATTATGGTTAAGAATTTCGATAGTACAGGAGGAGTTGCTAGAAAACTAATACCTAAACATAAGGGTCCATATATAATAGATAAGATATTGAAAAATGATAGGTTTTTGATTAAAGATGTTGAAGGATTTTAATTGGCACGTAATCCATATCAAGGTGTCTGGAGTTTCAAAATATTAAACATTGGATAGGGAGTAGAAAATGAATTTGTACAATTAAGTGTAAGAAAATTGTAAAAATTTAACCAAATATAGACTAAAGACCATGTAATAGCTATAAGTTGAAAGTTTCGACAAGATCAGGGGATCTTAAATGTAAGGATGGCCGAATTGTAGTAGGCTAGGGTATGTAGATAGTATGTTTATTGTATATAAGTATGCTATATCAACATTGTATATAAGTTGTTCGTTCTGTCTGTTTCGCAATATCGGCTCTCTAGCAACATGCGAAGATGCAGATCGAGAGAGAGAGTCAGTCGAAGGCTTACGCTACCAATGTCAAGTGTTAATAAAATTAAAGAGAGAAACTGAATTGTGCGTTTGCTTTTAACTTAAATAGGGGATATACATCATACCCCTACATCTTGTCCGTCAAGCGTGCCGTAGCTAAAAACAGTTAAATTCAAGACTTTCAAAACTATGTAGCACTTTTTTTTTTTGTTTTGTAAAAAATTATTATATTTTGTTAAGTGAATATAATCACATCACAGGGTGGAGAAATATTCTTAAGAATTACCGAAAAAAATAAGTCAAGTAGGAACAATTGTTTTGGTAAAGTCTTGCCGTTTTTTTAAAAACCATGCTGTAAAGAAAAGACACTTCTAAACACTTTAAATGAGTTTTTATTTCCACTGCTTATGTAGAAGATTGTAGGTCTCTACACTTTGCTAGTTTATTTAGAACTGTTTCTTAAAATCTAATGCGGTGTTGTAAGAACCGCGGTGGTGGTTGTTTCACTTATCTCTATATATGCTGCACTTGAAAGATACAGCGTGGGACAATTATTATTGAATACAAATAGAAAATAATAGCGATCCCTTTTTACTTATCGCTAAACATGTGTGTACGCGCGGTCATAAAATATTGTAGCCGGTCGTAAACACAGATAAGGGATCGCTGCATGGGACAACATCTTGTGACTGTTAGCAGTTGCACTGTACAGCGGTACAGTGCCATGCAGTTTAGTGCAGTGTTATCACATGTTCATGCTGATGCCTGAACATTCTGCGGGGGCCAGTGAACTCCAAACCCATGGGCACGGTTGTGCGTGAACATTCTGCGGAGGTCCAGGAATTTTTTGTTGCCCAGTGTTTGGGTCCTCTTCTGACCATTGCCTCCAGTCCCAGTCCCTTCCTTTTGGAAGAACTCTTTCTTCTTAGAGCGGCTGAGGGTTTGACGGCGTTCCTTGTGACGACGATGAGCTAGACGCTTCTGACGATTCTTGGTTATGGGAATTCTAACCTTCGATTTTTCCCCCATCGAACGAAGTACGTTTCTTTATTAGTTCGTCAACTTTCTCCTTGGCATCGGAATCCATCTGTTTTGATCGATTCTGCTGGCTGCTAGAATCGTTGCGATGTTTTATAGCAATTTTGTAGCTTAGCAATAGTTGTTGTGGTTCGGTAGTTCCTGTGGACTCTTTGTTGTACCACACTTTATGTTTGTGCTGCAGCACCTCGCTTTTGTGCTGCACATTCTCGCTTTTGCCTTTAGCGATTGTTTCTCCCGGCATCTTAGCTGTCGATTCAGCTTCCTGAATATACAGATCGAACTGCTCAAAATGAATATTGGCTAGCTCAATGTTGAAATTCTCCTGCTAAACGGAAAATTGCTCCAGTGTCTGAGAATTGTCTAAGAAGTCCAGATTGGGCACCGTAGTTGTCTCTTTGGTGCTATGGGCTGCACTCTGTAGAGTATTGGTGCGATCCGATCTGGTTCTGTAGCGCATATATTTGACCCGACGCTGCTCAGCGCGGTGCCAACTTCGTAGACGCCCAAAGTATCGACATATTTGGGGTCCTGTGTTTGGGTTCCACTCTCACATTCCTGCTGCTCCCACTTACGCCGTGCTTCTTGTGTGAAGGTCTTTAAAGTGGACTCTTCTACGCGCATCAGTGACTGGGTGAGGTGCATCTTGAGTTTTCCCTTCTGTGTCTGGTTGAAGTCCTCCTCGAGAGTGCCCATCTGTGTCTGGGCGAGGTCCTCTTCCAGTTTGCCCATCTGCTTCTGGGCTTGTTGTGCATCCTTCCCTTGAGTTGTCGGTGTGGCATGGCTACACATCTCCAATTTTGAATTATGGACCACACATATATCCACGATCCTCCCATTTGGGGGCTTGCCGACGGGAAACGGTTGCTCCTTGTATTTTGCATTTCGAGTCCAGATACTCGATTGCTTTTATTGTTGAGCTTCTCAGTTTGCTGCATGCTCATTTTGCTCGTATCGGCTGAGCTAGTTTGCAGGAACTTAGGGATACTGCCTTCACAATGGTTCTTCAGCAGTTCCTCTTCTGCTCGTGCAATCTGGTTGCCTGTATTGACTGACCTAGTGACCAACGACTTATGGATACTGCCTTCTAGAGTTGTTGATTTGGGTTCGTTTCAGGGACTTAGTTCATTAGTTCATTTTTCGATGAACTATAGTTCAATCTTTAGTTCGTTCGTTCGAGTCTTTTAGTTCGTTATATAGTTCAATATTTAGTTCGTTCGTTCGAGTCTTTTAGTTCGTCATATAGTTCTTTTCTTTTCTTTTGGTCTTCGAGTCTTTTAGTTCGTTATATAGTTCAATCTTTAGTTCGTTCGTTCGAGTCTTTTGGTCTTTACTTCGTTCGTCAAAATCTTGTTCTTTCATTGACATCGTACAATTTTGCCATTTTCCGCGCATGTTTGCAACTGTCGATCGTTAAAAGTAAATGTTAAATAAAAAATAGTTGCATGTGGTATAAAAATATATTATATATTGTTTAAATTTAAATTAAAAATAAAAATCAAAATTCAAAATCTAACAAAAAAATACAATATATGTATTATTACCAAAATATTTGCTTAAAGTTAAAAAAGGAACTTCATGTTTTTGGTTGATATTAATATGTTGGCTAAGAATATAAATTAAATAATGTAACTATTCAATATTATTATGCAGGAATGTGAGCTTATCGACATTGTTTGGTTGCAACAAGCTCCTTCGGTCTGTTACTATCTATCGGTCTAACGAACGAACTAAAGGAAGGAACAAAATACTCGAAGACCAAAAGAACAAAAGACCAACGAACTAAAGACCAATGAACTAAAGACCAAAGACTAATGAACTAAAATCAGGGATTTAGTTCATTAGTTCAGTTTGAGGAGTAGTTCAAACGAACTAAGTCTGAACTAAACGGCACAACTCTACTGCCTTCACATTGATTCTTCAGCAGTTCCTTTTTGTTTTGTTGATTCCAGCTTAGTATTTTATTTATTGACATCATATTCCAGGAAATAATAATTCCAATTGTAGGCAAATTTCCAATGAATTGACTTCCTTGACTCTATCACCCTCAGCAATATTTCTAATGTGTTCCTTTGGGACCGCAACTTCCTCAAATTGGTATCGTAAAGGTTGGCGTTCACAGTATCTATGTATTGCCTTACATCTGCAGCTTCGGTGTATAAGGAATCATATATCGGTTCATCACCAGGATATACTTCAAGTCCTTTAGAAGCACCCGGTTTAGCGTGCAGCACTTTTTTGCCAGTGTCCACGAGTGACATCGGCTCTTCGTCTTCCTTGGAGTGCTTCATCTCCGAATACAAGAATTTTCGGTCGATGGCCATAGTGATCGACGACTGGTTCAACACGGAGGACATAAAAATGTTCTCTCCGGCTCGAAGGACCAAAAAATGTAAAGAAAAGACACTTCTAAACACTTTAAATGAGTTTTTATTTCCACTGCTTATGTAGAAGATTGTAGGTCTCTACACTTTGCTAGTTTATTTAGAACTGTTTCTTAAAATCTAATGCGGTGTTGTAAGAACCGCGGTAGTGGTTGTTTCACTTATCTCTATTTATATATGCTGCACTTGAAAGATGCAGCGTGGGACAATTATTATTGAATACAAATAGAAAATAATAGCGATCCCTTTTTACTTATCGCTAAACATGTGTGTACGCGCGGTCATAAAATATTGTAGCCGGTCGTAAACACAGATAAGGGATCGCTGCATGGGACAACATCTTGTGACTGTTAGCAGTTGCACTGTACAGCGGTACAGTGCCATGCAGTTTAGTGCAGTGTTATCACATGTTCATGCTGATGCCTGAACACATGCCTTCCACGGGATTTGAAACCTGAACCCCTGTATAATAGTCAAACGCCTCAGACGACTCATCTACAGGGGTCGGCTACATTTATTATTAAATTAGGTATGTAACAAGAATTGAATTTGCCAAATGTATGAAACACTTTTTATTAAATTAGGTGTAAAACAAAAATTGAATTTGTCAAAGGTATGCAATGCTATTGATAATGAATTTCACAACGCATAGCGATTACTTGGCCATATAAAGACTCTTTCTTTTCACTTTTTTAAGTTTTTTCTTGAAGGTATGCTGTAGAATATTCACTTGTAAAACTTACATGTTCTGTAACTTACCTACCCTGATATATTAGACTGTTGCGTTCTTGATGCAGATGGGCGCCAATTATAACTTGAAGGTGAACTACTCCTCTGAAGTCTTCCGTTCCATTCCTCCAGTGGCGGTAGCTGGTTCTTCCTTGTCTCTCCTGCACTTGATAGCTGCCCTTCAGGTGCTATCACTGCCTTGAAGTGAGTGGGTCTTCAGGTGGTTTGTCTTAAGATTAGGTTGGAAAGCTGGCTGGTTCCCTTTTGCTAGTCTTGGACTAAGACAACGAATGAAAGATATGATATTTATTTTATTTTTTATTTATTTATTTAACGTCAACTAAGCCAGTCGACTTGGCCCGTCTTTTGATGAACCCAAGTAGTCGAAATGCCTTATTGACAGTTTGTGTTATGTGACGATCAAATTTCAATTTATGGTCAAAGAGGATACCCAAATCCATTACTTCAGATATTCTTAAGAGTGGGGTTAAGTTAAGATTATAGTCGATAACATGATAGTTACCTCTGTAAAATGACATAACCTTGCACTTCAAACAGTTTAGATGTAGTAGATTATGTCTACACCAAGCAAAAAACAAATCAAGATCTGTTTGAAGAAGGTTATTAATAGGATCACTATGTATCAAACAGAGTTTCACATCATCAGCATACATAAGAATGTTAGAGTGAAAAAGTATAGAAGGAAGTTCGTTAATAAAAAGGTTAAATAGCAAAGGCCCAAGGTGGCTACCCTGAGGAACACCAGAAGTGACTAAGATCGGCTTAGAGAGACAGTTTTTAAAAGAAACTCGTTGAGACCTATTAGTTAAATAATCGGAAATCCACAAAAGGAGCTTTTGAGGTAAACCAATCAAATTTAACTTTTGGATTAAGAGTCTATGATTTACGGAGTCAAATGCTATACTGACCACATCAGTTTGCATTTTGTTCCGAAATCCTAAATTAATGTGAGAGGAAAATTCTAAAAAGATTAGAGGCTGTGGATCTCGCCTTAATAAACCCATGTTGACACGGTGAAATTATAGATTTACACATAAAGTTAACTGAGCCGTAAAATTTTTTAAAAAAATTTTACAAATAGCTGACAATTTGGAAATACACCTATAGTTCTTCACATCATGGTTAGAACCACTTTTGTGAAGAGGAATGAAAAAAGAGTTTTTCCAAATAGGTGGGAAATAACTATTTGCTAGTGACAAGTCAAGCAGCTTATGAATTGGTTTAAGAATTGAATCAGCGCAATATCTAAGCACACATGCTGGAACTCCGTCAGAGCCAGGAGAGAAAATGGGCTTTATCGATTTAAGATCGCTAAGTAAAGACGTTTCATCAATAGAAGGACAGAAGAAAGTGTTAAAATTTTTTATAATATAAGGGTATGGATGTAATGGGAAACTATTAGGTTCAGTTGAATAAGTTGATTGAAAAAAAGTCTGCAAAACAAATCGGCGACAGCCTGATCATCAGTTGCTTCCTTATTTTCATATGATAGTACAGAAGGAAATCTACTTGATTTACGTTTTGAGTTGACAAAGTTGTAGAATTGCTTTGGGCCCTGAGCAAACTGCAAACGGCAGTTTGCAAATACTTTTTATAACAATTGGCATTTAGAGCAATAAAGTTTGCTCTTGCAGCAATATAACGCGTAAAATCAGAAGGATTAGAAGTAATTTTAAATTTTTTAAAATACCGGGCTTTCAAATTTTTCAACCTTACTAGCTCACGTGAAAACCAAGGAGGCCTGTTGGACTTTACAGGAAAAGTAACAGGAACACGGAACACATTGATCAAGAAATGAGTTCATAGAGGAATAAAAAAAATGAAATGCATGTATTTATATCAGAGCATGAATAAAAAGATGACCAATCATGTTCCTAAATTAAATGGTTCAATTTTTCAAAATCGGTCTTACGGAAACAACGTGATTTTAGTTTACGGGAAACAGTTGCAGTTTGCGTAGAAATAGGCAAAGTTAGTCCAGGTCTAATGTAGGATGATAGGGATCTTCTGGAAGAACTAAGGGATTGATTCTAGAGATAGTATTTACTAGAATGTCGGAAGAGAAAACTAAATCAAGCATTCTACCACTACAATTAGGAACATTATTTAGTTGATAAAGAGATAGCTCCGAAAGGCCACTTAAAAAAGAATTAAATAAAAAAGTCACCAATAAATCAGATTGAGAAAACCAAGTAACTTCTGGTAAGTTGAAATCACCAAAAACTAGCAAGTAGTCTCTATCAGATAATTTGGAGGCGACAGATTGGATAGATGAAAGATGGTCCAGGTAGATAGAAATATCAGATGAGGGAGGAATATAAGAACAGGTAATATATATTGAAATTTGATACATTGTTATTTTAACACATACAAATTCTAAGAGAGAACTATGGTCTATCGAAATTAGTTCGGAAGAAAGATCAGATTGTACAGCTATAAGAACACCACCTCCAGTTCGTGATAAACGATCACATCTGAAGGTGGTGTACTTATTGGGAAAAATTGAACTGTTATCTACATCAGGTTTTAACCAAGTTTCAGTAAATATTAGTATTTAATGATCAAAAGATACAGTATTCATAAACAAATTAAATAGCTTAGAGTTTAGGCCTCTAACATTTTGATAGGCAAAATGAAGATAGGAAAAATCTACTGGTTTTTGATGTACCATTAGAAGAAGAAGAGGCACGAGAAATTGTAGGAAGCGGTACCGCAGCTCTACTTTTTTGTTTAGGAGAGTATTCTTTTACAATTAAGTCTGGCGGCCAGAAGGTTGCGCTGCAGACAGATTGAAACTTGTCTGCAGGAATACTTATTTTAAAAGATGCAATATCTCGCATGTAGTTAAATTTAAATTTTTCAACAACAATACTAGGTACAGAGATTTTAGAATTAATGAATGATTGCACATCTTCAACCGAAGTATCAGGTGCAAGGCGAGAAACGAAAACTTGTTTCTTAGGCTTAACCGCGACAAGCGATTTTACATTTGAGACGTTGGCAACGTTGTTTTCCAAAGAATTTTTGGGAATCTTTTTAGAAATAGTTGAAACAGGAGAAGTGACGATCAAAAGTGGTGGATCGCATATAACAGCCGGGGAGGCTGGAGGTATGTTAGGAGACGTAGACGGTGTTAAATAGGCAATAACAGGAGATGTTGTGCCTGAAGGAGTTGCCAGTGGAATTTCGGGAGACTCATCAGCACATTCATAGGAATTGAATTGAGTTTCCATATTAAAGAATTCTGATTGGAGATTTGAAAAAGGCTGCACGCAACTTCTCAAATTTCAATTTCGTCTCCTAAGCATTTTGGTTACAGTGAGTTCTTTCACTCGACAAACTTTGCATGTCCATTTTAGGCCAGATTCTCTATAATTAATATGATCTTTAATGCGTACTGTTAAGTCGATGCATTTGATGTGAAAGTAGTTATCACACAACCAGCAGCAAACAAATTCCGGCTTAGTATCGGACTTGCATTTACAAGGAGTAGCAGAGCACACCAGCATGTTGATGAAAAATTAATATGCCTTGAAAATTGAAGGGAACACCAAAAGAATAAGAATAAGAATAAGAATAATAATAAACAAGAGAGCGTAAAGACGCGTGAGAGTGAGAGCGCGAGTAAGTGTATGTAGAAAGCAAAAATAACAACACTACTGTAGCGAGAGAGCCGTTTAGGGTACACACTTAGCACAGCGCAGCACACTCAGAGAGCGATGCAAGCGAGAATGAGCGTGGGAGTGTGAACTGCAAACAAAAACAAAAACAAGACGCTTAAGACGCGCAAGTTATTTTAGATAAAATGTACTTTAAATACAATAAACACTAGTTTACCAGTTACTTATATATCAATTTGTTAGCACAAAGTTATTACACAGTAGTGAATCACAAATCAGAAATTTAAATCACCAGAAATTTAGTACAAAACGTTAAATAACAGGAGCAAAGCTAAACACAGCTGATCACCAAGAAAGTTAATAGTCAACTGTACTGTAAGTTAGTACGACACAAGTCGGAGCTGTGATTAATTATGCGTCTTATTTCGAGTGCGCTTGATTCAGAACTAAAATCTAAGAGTTGACAATTTGTTAGACTAAGTTTACCCTTACAATACATCACACCACTAAGACGAGTCAGCAACAGTGTATTTGTGTTGTACCAACCAACAAGTAATGAGTTGGGCACAGGCTTATAAAGTCGTTAAGGTCGAATACGAAAGCGAGGATAGCTTTAAGAAGGAACAAGTAGGCTACATAGCAGGTCAGCTATTAGATTCTGCCCCGTTAGACAACACCATAGACCCCAATCAGATCCAATCCCTTTTGGACAATGCTGTCAGGCAGGTATTGATACTTGATCAATCTCAATTTCAGAACCAATTAGTTCCCTAGCTGCTCAGGTACAGAAATTGCAGGTGGAAGCACCGCAAATCGTAACATATAAAAAGGTTTCTGTAAATCCCGAGGTTAGGTGCGACATACCTTTAGCTATAATAAATTGTGTACCAGAGTTCTCCGGTACTGAAGACGAGTATGTGGCCTGGAGACAATCGGCCATATACGGCTACGATCTTTTCAAGCCTTACAACGGCAGCAGTGCTCATTACCAAGCTGTGGGCTTATTGAGAAACAAAATTCGTGGCGCAGCTGGAGCCTTACTTGTCTCACACAACACGGTATTAAACGTCGACGCCATTTTGGCCAGACTGGACTGCATCTACTCGGACAAGACATCCTTACGCCGGTTGAGGTAAGGACTAGATGACTTGCCATTAAAGCAGTATTACGACGAAGTTTAGAAAAAGCTTACGCTTGTCACCAACAAAATCGTAATGTCACATGAACAAGTGACCGCAAACCTGCTCAACGCTGAGGTCAGAGCCGACGCCCTACATGCCTTCATTTCAGGGCTCAAAAGTCCCTCAGAGCTGTGGTGTTCCTAGCTCAGCGCAAAGACTTGCCTTCTGTCCTGGCTCTGGCTAGAGAAGCAGAGGCAGGCATTGAAAGGAGTTTGTTCGCATATTCTTACGCCAAGGCCGTAGAAGAGTGAACCGAAACTGTTGGAAACAGCAAGAGCCGTTTCCAGGTGAAACCAGGCAGGAACAACAAAGAAAATCAGGGCCAAGATAGGAACCCACACTTTTTCAAGCGTCAGAAATGCAAGTAGCATTTTCCAAAGAGCTTTAGACGATGTTCTGAGGTAACAAATTGGGAAGATATATTACGTCTATGTTGATGACGTAATAATTTTCTCAGAAAATGAGACCGAACACGTCCGCTACATCGAAACTGTGCTAAAGTGCCTAATCAATGCAAACATGCGAGTAAGCCAGGAAAAGACTAGGTTTTTCAAAGAAAGCGTAGAGTACCTAGGATTCATAGTTGTTAGCAAGGACGGAACTAAGTCCGATCCAGATAAGGTAAAGGCCATTCAGGAACACCCTGAACTGAAAAGTGTTTACAGTGTCAAGTCCTTCCTAGGTCTAGCTAGTTACAATAGTACGCGTCCGATAACGGACATTTTAAAAGGTGAAAAACAGCTCGGTGAGTAGACATATGTAAAAAAAATTCTTGTTGAGTTTAATGAAAGTCAATATAACTCATTTCAAAGGTTACGCAACATTCTGGTTTCAGAAGATGTCATACTCAAGGACCCTGATTTCAAAGAGCCCTTTGACCTCACCACAGATGCGTCTGCAAGTGGCATTGGTGCAGTTCAATCCCAAGAGGGTAGACTGCTAGCTATTGTTTGGACCCTAGGCAAATTACAGAACTTTCTGTACGGTTCCAGAGAGATTAATATCTTCACGGATCGCCAATCTCTCACGTTCGCTGTGGCCGATAGAAACACGAACGCAAAAACGAGCAACAGTCGCGCAAAACGCGACAGTGGAATACCCTTCGACCTATGTTCCCGTGTAGTTTAATTTGCTAAATTCACACACATATGCATATGCACATGCTTTGAAAGTAGTCCCGACAGATGGCGCTCACGCTTTGCGCTCGCCCGCCTCCCTTGTTAGCTGACGCCCTTGGTTTTATGCTCATACTTTCTTATATTACTTCTGTGTTTATTGTCCGATCGGATTGTAATTTGGTGAATACGTAGATATGTTAATCAGCTTAGTTTATGCCAAATTATAAGGTTGTCTCTTTTATATGCCGCTTACAAATTGAGTTCAAAAATTAAATTATTGATTTACGGGGCGGTGGGCGTGGCACCTAACATTTGAAATAAACTTGATCTGCTTGTAGTACACAGGAGTCTTCCTGCCAAATTTGGTAACTCTAGCTTTTATAATAGCTGAGATCTGTGCGTTCATACAGACAGACAGACAGACAGACAGACATGGCTCAATCGACTCGGCTTGTGATCCTGAGCATGAATATATATACTTTAAGGGGTCTCCGATGCCTCCTTCTGCCTGTTACATACATTTGCACAAAGTTAGTATACCCATTTTGACCATTTTCAATGGTCGAAGGGTATTAAAATAGTCTTTGATAGTAAAGATGATAAACGAGTTGTAGAACCAGATTTACATAATGCAATGGCTCATGGCCATTATAGGATACAGAAACGTAAGGCTGAGGGACAAATAAACTTGTATGATGCTGATATTTTAGTTTGGGATAAGAAAATTGAAGAGATAGAGACGGCTGAAAATAAAACATGTAAACATTAAAATTAAAATATTAAAACGATATAAAGAAGAAAAAGAGAACTTTGGAAGTTAATTTATTTTGTGCTGAAGTAGCCCTGAATATAAACTTTTATTAGAAAATTGTTTTCATTTATAAAATGTATAAAATTTAATTAAGATTAAAACATTAGTATAAGTTTATAAAATGTATAAAATTTAATTAAGAATGAAACATTTGTTATTAGTATAAGCAGGGACCGTAAATAATAATTATCAGATTAAAAAAATCAAAGCTCTTAAAGATCTCTGAAAAATGTGGGAAAAATCCAACAGAACCTCAGTGGGACACTGCGACTATTCACAGCGAGCTTTCCTTGACCTATACGGTCGAAACCACGGATAAACCACTAAATTGCTTCAAAAAACAGATCATTCTAGAGGCAGCATGTTTCCCGCTCAAGCGAAACCTAGTGCTATTCCGAAGTAAGACTCGTCACTTGATTAGTTTTACTGATAAGAGCTGCTTACTATACACCCTGAAAGAAGTCGTCAATCCTGATGTTGTAAACGTTATTGACTGCGACTTGCCGCCACTAGCAAGTTTCCAGCACGACCTTGTCACACACTTTCCTGCCACCAAATTTCGGCACTGCAAAAATGTCGTGGGGGATATAACCGACAAGAACGAGGAGTTCATGTTCAGTTCATCATCAGTACGAAACACAACTGTGCGCACAGAACCGCACAGGATAATGTTAAACAAGTCCTTCGTGACTACTATTTTCCAAAATGGGCAACCTATCCAAGGAAGTGGTGGCTAATTGAAGGGTCTGCACCCAAGTCAAATATGACAAGCACCCCAAGAAACAGGGGATCGGGAAAGCCCATACCGGGTTATGCAGGTGAAATGTTACACATTGACATATTTTTAATCGACAGGAATCTGTTCCTAATATGCGTCGACAAATTCTCCAAGTTTGCAATAGTGCAACCGGTGACTTCCAGAACAATAGTTGACATCATGAGCCTCTTGCTACAGATCGTCAACATGTTCCCCAACTTCACAACTGTTTATTGTGACAATAAACCGACTTTCAATTCCGGAACCATTACCTCATTGCTCAAAAACAACTACTGCATTGACGTTGTGAATGAGCCTACGCTTCATAGCTCGTCCAAAGCCAAGTAGAACGGTTCCACGGTACCCTTGCAGAAATCGCCAGATGCCTAAAATTAGATAAAAAAATCAATGACACTACAGATCTGATCTTGAGGGCAACGGTGGAATACAAAACCGTGCACTCGATCACGCGTGTTAGACCAATTGAGGTCATTCACGCATGCCCTCATGGGCGGCAGTGTAAATGTCAAGACAAGACTGGTGAAAGCCCAGCAGGAGAACATCGCAAGATGCAACCCATCAAGACAAAACCGCAAGAGGTTAGGAAACAAACTAACCCCGTTATGCACTGAACAAAAAGTGCAAGCAGACCTTGGAACGTCTGTTCTCATTAAGGGGAGGGTGGTCCACAAGGGCAACCTTAAGTAGGTATTCCCCTTGCACTTAGTTTATAAGTTCTTTATGTAAGCCTGAGCACTGCAGTGTCACCCTTTGTCCAAATTCTAGGTTTGCCTGGCAATATCGAATGCCCGGATCATCGACTTTTTGCATGCCCATTACATATGTATATGCTGACGCGCCAGAATTGGGTTCAGCGCAAAGAACGTCCGGCAGCAAAAAGCAAACACTTCTTATTCGGAGAGTGGCTTCGCGCTGCAAGGAATGTTGAGTCGGCTTGCCGACTTGTCTTGGCGGCGCGATGCAGACATACCATCTAAAGACCCACTCTCTTCAAGACAGCCATAACAGCTGAAGGGCAGTATAAGCAAGCTACAAAAGATTTACATAGTCAGCAAAGATTTGAAAAAATTAGTGCAATTAAAGCAAAGACCATTTCGTCTGATAAAAAAGAGTTAGCGTGCTGATTAGAGCTTTTAGAAGGTTATATACTGTTGGTTTGTGTTTGTTGCCGCAGCAGTAGCCCGGACGCGGAGAGTCATAAAATAAGAGAAACGCGCGTACGTCTTTACTGTGCGAATGTTTATTAGAAAGAACTAACATTAAGCAGCATTCTGTTATAAACTTAACATAACATATTCATAGCATTCAATCAGCTGACATGCATGCATTGGTAACATAAACGATGATTTTCGACACCCTTCCTCAATACAAGCGCACTCAGGTTGTCACCATTTATAACTGTTGGAGTTCCATCTATACCACAACCGACTTCAATGATAAGCCTGCGCATTACCAAAGCTTCCTTGCACGCCGCTGATAACGCCATGTATTCAGCCTCAGTGCTGCTAAGTGCCACGCTCCGTTCTTTCTCCGATTTCCAGCAAATCGGACCACCAGCTAAGAAATATAGGTAGCCAGTATAGGATTTTCGGTCGACCTTGTCGCCGCCCCAATCTGCGTCAACGAAACCTTCAAATGGTTTTCCACATTTCCTGTAGTGTAGCCTATACTCTACTGTTGATGCCAGATAACGCAAAACATGCTTCACGCCTGCAAGGTGCTCACTATGGGGTTCCTGATTACGTTGAGCCAATTTTGCGATCGAATGCAAAATATCTGGTCGTGTTGTAAGAGCCAGCCACATCAGCTCTCCAATCACTGATTGATACGTTGTCACGTCAATCCTTGTGCATTGAGCATTCTCGCACAAAACCTGATGCCCCTCTTCTAATGGTGTAGTTGCCGGCTTGCAGCTCTCCATACCGTATCTTTTCAGTAAATCCTTGATATACTGCGAACTATCAAGAGTAATAGCGCCAGTTTCTCCCTCACGTAGAATTTCCATCCCCAGAAATAGCTCCAACGGCCCTTTATCAACGCATTCAAAAGCCTTTGAAATGCTCGACTTTATGTTGATCAAATCCACCTTAGATTTGCATGCTATAAGGAGATCATCAACATATACCAGGATTAGCGATAAGTCACCTCTTGCCTCCTGTTTATATAGGCATGGCTCATTGTCACACGGTACAAATCCAATTTTTCGGCTCCATATGACACTCGTCAACTGACAATTTGTGCATCACACATTCCGCAACTGCCTGCTCCAAAAGTCCAAGCTCGTCAAAAACCACGTCTCGTTTCTCGACTACTTTCCTAAACTCTGGATCATAAAGTCGATAGCCCTTGGCATTTGCCGAATATCCGACCATTCGATACTCTTTCCCCTTGGGTTTGAACTTGCTTCTGTGTTGACCTTTGTCCAGCGCCACTGCGAATGAACCAAAAACTTTTAGATGACTGATATTTGGTTTCTTACCAGTCCATGCTTCCATTGGTGTCTTTCCAATTAATGACCTAGTGGGCGAACGGTTCCGCAAATACACCGCTGTGTATATTGCCTCTGCCCATAATTCTTGACCTAGTCCTGACTGTACCAATAAGCATCTGGCCATTTCCACCAACGTCCGATTGGCGCGTTCAGCCACTCCATTTTGTTGTGAACTATAAGCCACTGTCAACTGCCGTGCAATTCCCATTTCCTTGAAATATTCATCGAATTCCTTGTTGACATACTCTCGTCCATTATCACTTCGTACGCATTTCAGCTTTTTTCCCGTCTGCCGCTCCACTAAATTTTTGTACTCCATAAACTTGTCAAAGACCTCATCCTTGCCCTTAAGGAAATACACATATGTCCGCCGTGACATATCGTCTATGAACGTCAGAAAATACCTGGATCCGCCAATTGTTTTAGTTTCGAATGGACCACATACATCCGTATGCACTAATTCCAGCAGTTCTTGCGCACGACTTTCGCTCGCTTGCGGAAACGGCTGCACATTCACTTTACTGATCATACACGTCTTGCATGAAGTGTTCTTTTGTGACATCAATCTTATCCATTCCTCGAACTAATCCTTTATTGACCATATCCATAAGACTTGCGTAATTCAAATGTCCGTACCGTTTATGCCAAAGCAACGCATCCGCGTTTACAGCTGCATAACATCTGTTATGTTTGCATTCTATCGTGTATAGACCTCCAGCTCTGTTAACTTTCAGAATACCTTTTCCGTTTCGGATAATTTTTGCATTTTTTTGCGTCAAAATTAACAGTGCATTTGTTTGCGACCGCATAGCTCACACTTATAAAATTCCCCTTCAGTTTGGGAACATATAAGACATTAAGTAGCTCTACTTTATACGACTCAGTTTGCAACTGCACAGTGCCTATGCCTTCTGCTTGCAAAAATCCAGCATCCGCCAAACCGATCATTTCCGTATGCTTCTCAAACTTTGTGAACATCTGCCTCTCGCAACACATATGACTCGTTGCTCCACTGTCCAAAATCCATTTGAACTTTTCAAAGCTGCTGCCATCCAATGCATTCAATAAGCTGAACTGCTGTTTCCCGCCTGTTACCGACACTGTTTTGCCATCTTCATTCTGTGAATTCGCCGCCTTGCGACAATTCGCTTTTATGTGCCCTTTTTCGCCGCACCTATAACAGACAACACTTCGTTGTTTCTTCTTTGTAGCGAGTTTCGCACATTTTTGCGTCGCAGAAAATGCCGTTCAATTTTCTGTATGCCTTTCCGTATTCTCTCTCCTCTCGCCTTCTTCCTTGAGTTTTATGCACAGAATTTCGAACGTCGGCAAACTGTCGCGCGTCTCAATGGCGACAACGAAATTCTCATTCTCAACTGGCAAACTTGAAAGTAACACGATTGCCTGTAACTCGTCATTCATCGTGATTCCAACTCCAGCTAGTTGATCGACGATCTCACAGAAATTACTCAAGTATCCAGCCATGCTCTGTCCCTCGGACATGCGCAAACCTAGCAACTTCTTGTATAATGACACCTTCCTCACAGGTCCAGTCGGTTGATGCACCTCACGTAGCTTTTTCCACGCTGCATTCGCCGATGCACAGTTTTTTATATATCCTAACTGTGATACCTTAACGCTCAACGTGATCATTGCCAATGCTTTTCGATCAAGAGCAGACCAGTCAACGCCTTCACCGGCACATGACTGCTGTAAATCGCCCGACGCAACATTCCAAAGCTCAGCATGCACCAACACGCACTTCATTTGGATACACCATGAGTCATAGTTGTTCTCCTCCAGCTTCTCGATCTGGTACAACGAACTCATCTTGTTTTCCCGTCGCAATTTACTGTCTTTCTAATTGTTCCAAAAATAATCCGTGACTATTTTTCCATTCACCACATAAACACTCTTAAGTTCATAACACCTCCATCTAGGCTAGGACGAAACCTGGGCCCATAACCTGTTGGTTTGTGTTTGTTGCCGCAGCAGTAGCCCGGACGCGGAGAGTCATAAAATAAGAGAAACGCGCGTACGTCTTTACTGTGCGAATGTTTATTAGAAAGAACTAACATTAAGCAGCATTCTGTTATAAACTTAACATAACATATTCATAGCATTCAATCAGCTGACATGCATGCATTGGTAACATAAACGATGATTTTCGACATATACAAAAGGCAATGGATTTACAGACTGATCTGGATAATTTAAGCCCCCTTAATGATTCTAGAGGGCCATTAAAAGTTTAATGTGTCGGATGCGCCGGAATATTCAGCGCATCCGACAGAAAGTTTACCGAAGGATTGCACGTAGTTTGGCTTGTAAGTGTCTTTCTTACTACAGCCGTAACAAAACATAGAACGTGGCTCAAAACAAACGTCATACTCATGTGTACGAATTTCTTCTCGTAGCCTAGCTAAGGTAAGTATGTTCAAGTGCATTAGACCGTAGCGAAGAGACGGTTTGGAATGCTGAATTAAAAATCGCACTAGAGATTCTTCTTGTATGGGATTTCTTAGCCGAGTAACCAGATTCTCGACTTCAAACAGACATGGCTCAATCGACTCGGCTTGTGATCGTGAGCAAGAATATATATACTTTATGCGGTCTCCTACGCCTCCTTCTACCTGTTACATACATTTGGACAAAGTTAGTATACCCTTTTTTGACCATTTTCAATGGGTATAAAAATGTCTAAAGAAAAAATACAGGTAATGCCAGAAATAGATCATTCAGAGAGTAGCCAGAGGTCGATTTTGACGATCCATCGAAGACAACCCGAAGTTTTATAGTTGTGTTATTGAGCTTCTGGACTAAAATTTGGGTGCTTTGTACTTATCAGAAACAAGAGACATGTGTCCTAAGCTGAGGTATTCTTAAATAAATGAATCGTATTGCGATTTGAAGTTGGGATCCTTGGCCAGCTTTGTCTCCAAGTCCCTAAATCTGCGCAACACGCGATGGTAAGAATTTCCGTGCATGCAAACATCTGTTTTAAATGGAAGCTTGATCGAGTATTGTCCATTTTCAAGACGTGTGTGATTTTGCTTGAAGAAATCCTCACAAAAAGAGTCCTCTTCAGTGGCCGAATGTGAAGAAGCATAGTTTTCGATCTCCCAAAACCGTATGACTAAATCCTCGATCGAAGAGTCTTGAATTTGTTGAGTTGTCGCCTTGGTAAGAGAAACTAGCGATGAACGCTTAATGTTTGAATGTGAGATCCCGCCAGATACCATCAAACCCAGATTATTTTCCTGCAGAATCAGTTTGCTGTCCGATATGCGTATTTGTCCAGTGCAAATTAAGTCGAAGAACAGGCCTGCTCCGATTAGCAAGTCGATGCGTTGAGATTTGTGAAAATTCGAATCAGCAAGAATGACGTTGGCAGGTATCTGGAAAGTGCTTTTGTTGAAATCTTGTTGCGGCGTGTATTCCGTGATGGTTCGTGTCACGCTGTCTACAAATTGGGCGAGAGGTTCAAAAATCGGGTACATTTTGAAATATAATGTTCCCGAGAATCACAAAATGCGCATGTGATATCCTTCATCGAAGGATATCTGGTCCTCGCCACTCTCGACACAGGGGCCACAAGGAGCTTCATCGGGGAACGGCTAGCACAAAAGATCCGTAACGACGTCAACAAGTGCGAAGTAAAAACCACGGTATCCCTGGCGGATGGAACAAAAAAGGAACTCACACAGGCACTATGGGCAGATGTCCAGTTAGGCAGGACATGCACTCAGGTGCAAATGCTCGTGTTACCAATCGTGTTGGACGACGTTCTCCTAGGCCTGGATTTCCTAGGAGCTGTTGGCGCAACATTGACCTGCGGAGGAGCAGAGCTGCGATTGGGTACCCAACTCGACAAAAAAAGGACCAACAACGCAAAGGAAACCCGGACAGTGACCAGGATACACCAGAGAACACAGCCAAAAGCAAAACACTGCAAAAAGAGAACCAGGATCATGGCAAGAAGACACCAGAACACGAAAAGGACAAAAGACGGGAAAAGAAGAGCAAGGATCATGATACGAAGATATCGAAACACGACAGGAATGCATCAGCGCAGGACAAACGTGAAACACAGCAAAAGCATCATGGCAAGGATACCCAGGAGGACGACAAAGGGAAAACACAAACCACGGAGAACAACGACCACGGAGACTACAGTAGTACGAAAGTCCTAGGCGCAAAAGATGACCAAGCGGTACGAAGGAATCCGTTCCGGAAACAGATCGCGAACAGTGATCACCAGCGAACCGGAGCCGCAGCGATCCATTCAATCCCGGAAACCACGGCAGCAGAAGAAACGGAAACAAACGTCAGTGAGGAGAACACCGCACTGGACCCCGAAATGGAAAAATTTCTCGAGACGGAGCTCGCGTTGTTTGAGTGTTTGTCGGGAGTATCTAATATCACAGAACATGTGATAGTGATGAAGGATGAGCGCCCCATTAAACAACGGTACTATCCGAAAAACCCAGCAATGCTCAAAATAATCAACGCTCAAATAGACGAGCTCCTCCGAGACGGCCACATTGAGCCATCCAAGAGCCCACACAGCGCGCCTATCGTCCTAGTAGGCAAGAAGACTGGAGAAACGCGGATGTGTGTCGACTTCCGGCAACTGAACGCTCGGTCTATTCCGGACGCATATCCTCTGCCTAGGATAAATTCTATCTTGGAACGGCTACGGGAAGCCCGATTCATCAGCACGCTGGACCTCAAGAGCGGGTATTGGAAAATACCCATGGCCAAACAAAGCTGTGAATGTACCGCATTTACGGTACCCGGACGAGGACTTTTTCAGTGGAAGGTGTTGCCATTCGGCCTACATTCAGCCCCGGCAACATTCCAACGAGCATTGGACCAGGTGATCAGCCCGGAGATGGAGCCCCATGCTTTTGCCTACCTCGATGACATAATATTAATCGGAAAATCGCGTGAAGAGCACCAGGAAAACCTTCGGGAGGTCTTCAGGAGGCTGCGAATGGCAAATCTGAGGCTAAATCGGAAGAAGTGTCACTTTTCCAACGCAAGTTGTCGTTTCTAGGACACGTAATCAGCGAGGAGGGGATCCACACAGACCCAGAAAAGGTCGCCGCGGTCCAGAAATTACAACCCCCAACCTGCGTAAAGGAGCTACGCCGATGCTTAGGAATCGCCTCATGGTACCGCCGATTTGTGCCAAATTTCGCCACGGTCGTGCAACCGATGTCCCAATTGCTACGAAAAGGCCGCCGCTGGGAATGGAACAAAGAGCAGCAGGAGGCGTTTGACACGCTCAAACGGCGCTTAACGGAAGCACCCGTACTAGCGTGCCCCGACTTCAGCCAAAAAATTCGCACTGCAAACCGACGCAAGCGACTACGGCCTAGGGGGAGTCCTCACGCAGGAAACGGAAGAAGGCGAACGAGTCATCGCTTACATCAGTCGCAGACTCATCGCGGCCGAGGAAAATTATTCAGCGACTGAAAAGGAGTGCCTAGCGATCATTTGGGCCATCCGCAAACTACGCTGTTACCTGGAAGGATATCAGTTCACGGTTGTCACCGACCATCTAGCACTGAAATGGCTCAACACCATTGAAAACCCGACCGGCCGAATCGCACGATGGGCATTGGAACTCCAACAGTACCAATTCGACATACAATATCGGAAAGGGAAATATAATGTCGTCGCGGATGCGCTGTCGCGACAACCATTGGAGACCCTGTGCCAAATGAAGGAAGAAACGCCCACCTGCACCTGGCTGCAACGTCGACATCAACAAGTCGAGAAAGAGCCCGAGAAATATCCGGACTACGCCATACAAGATGGGGAGCTGTACCGACACTTGGGACTAAAACCGGAAGACGAGGAATATATTCCCTGGAAGTTATGCGTAGGAACAGCACTACGACGACGAGTCCTCCAGGAATGCCACGACGCACCCACAGCTGGACATCTTGGGATCCGGAAGACCACGACACGGGTAGCACAACGTTACTACTGGCCCGGGATGTTCCGGGATGTTGCGCGACACGTACGGAATTGTGTCCAGTGCCAAAAATACAAAGTAGAGCAGAGGACCCGGCAAAATGCTGACTCGGCAGGCTCAGGAGCCCTTCGACATACTCTGTGCCGATTTTGTAGGGCCACTCCCGAGATCAAGACAAGGGAACACTATCCTTCTGGTGTTCTTCGACTTGTTCGCTAAATGGGTCGAACTGGTACCCCTACGGAAGGCTACAGCACCGACTCTGGAAAAAGCCTTACGAGAACGAATTCTCAGCCGGTTCGGGACGCCGCGAACATTTGTGTGCGACAATGGCACCCAATTTACTAGCCGCTCGTTCACTGCATTCTGCAAAAGGGCCGGAATGAAGCTGGAGCACACCGCGCCGTATAGCCCCAAACAGAATCCCACCGAGCGCGCAAACCGAACTATAAAAACAATGATCGGACAGTTCATTGACGGCCCACAGAACACTTGGGACCTGTTATTGCCGGAAATAACGCTCGCCGTCAACAGCAGCGTCTCGGATACGACGGGTTTCAGCCCAGCATTTCTCGTCATGGGACGAGAACCGCGGCTACCTGGAGCACTCTACGATGAGACGACAGGAGATACCAATCAAAAGCTGAAAAACCCAGAACTGAGAGCGAAGCAGCTTCAGCAAATATTTCAGGTCGCCAAGGAAAACGCAACTCGGGCATCCGCGGAGCAGAGTCGTCACCACAACCTCCGACGCCGTGAATGGCGGCCCAGGATAGGCATGTTGGTCCTCCTGAAACAACACGTCCTTTCTAAAGCCGCAGAAGGCTTCGCCGCAAAACTCGCTCCGAAATACGAGGGGCCGTATAAAGTGAGGAGTTTCATCTCGGCGAATATCGTCCGTCTACAGCGAGAAGGAGGCAAGGAAAGACGCACCGCACACATCGCGGACCTCAAACCTTTCCACGTGGATCCCGAAACCAACATTAACGAGGGAGACGAATAGATTAATGATAAAGTAGAACTAAGAAATTATATAAGATCGAGTCTCAAAACGTAGCACTGTTCCATAGGGCATAGCCAGATAGGGCCGTAATTCCGAGTGATAACCATGTTTATTTCTCACAGCCATACGAACAATGCCCAATCCAAATCGCCGCCAACTCCGTCGACGAGACGTGGAACTATGGCTCAACGATATGCCGATGCACCTCCAGGAGGAAGAAAACATAGACCTTCCACCCAACGAACCCGAAGTGGCAATAGATGACGATGACATTAGCACGGAAATCTTCCCCGGCGTCCGCCCAGTATCAGTCCCGGAGGTCTCATCCACCACACACACACCCCCGGCCATCCAAATGGCGAGCGCCGTCATAGGAAATGAAGAAGGCATCTCATCCACACGCCCCGGCAGAGCCCTAAAATGGAGTGATCCAGGGAAGGCAGCAGATATCGATACTCAGGAGGTCCTGGACCACCAGACGCTGCCAGAGGGCTGGGAGGAGGTCCTGCATTTTAGTATGCAGGAGCTAGAAGAAATGCTGGGTCCCTCCATAGACGTCGATAGCATCACGCGCAGCATATTCTCACCGGAGGACGACTGGGTAGAAGCACCGCGGTCATGGAGAGTTCATACGCCAGGGCAACGCCTCCCTGCTTTACTGGAGGAGCAAATTAAGGCCAGGCAACACCATAACCCTAACCGACACCACAGATTCGTACTGAAGGTAGAAGGCATCGCTTTCCGCGTAGTCATCGGCCGAGGGGGGCTAGTATCAGTCCTTTTTCACCAAAGTAAGGGGGGTGTGAGGACTCATATTGTGAGCCCTCCAATTTATTTGTTTTATTTTCTGTTGTTATTTATTTTTAAGTAGTACCACGAAGGTCCCTTTTTTTTTAGTTTAGCAATCGCCACGGAGGCAGTAATTATTAAGTACAAATGAAGTCGGTCATAGACCATAGCCAATTAGTGTAGATTATAGGGTAGCTCAAGGAGCGCGCACATAAGCTCAAGGAGAGCGCACATCAGTAAAGTGCACGATCATTCTTCCGACAACAGAGAGACGGTCATTCACCCGAACGCAATCGACGCCCACGCACAGAGCAAACGAAAGCAACGACCACAAGAACACACACACGAAGCAAATGCAAGCCGAGCGAACGCAAAGAGAACGATGACCACGCACACGAGAAGTCACGAAGCAAGGGCAAGCCGGGCGAGCGCAAAGAGAGCGAACGCAAAAGAGAACGATGACCACGCACACAAGAAAGAACGTACATACGAAGCAAGGGCCAGCCGGGCGAGCGCAAAGAGAGCGAACACGAACAAAGCAAACGTAAAAGACGGCCGCGCAGCCAAGAGAACACACCCACACATAGAGCAAGCGCAAGCGACAGCGACACATACAAACAAGCGCAGCCAGAGAACGCAAGCGCAACACAACAGCTAAGAACGCAAGCGCAAACTAGAATACACCCGGAGGGAAAAATCTGCACACCGGAAAACTACAAATGAGCGGCGAACGACACGGGAGCGCACCAAGAACAAAATGTAACACACACACACCTACACGTGCGAACTAGATACACCGTGAGAGAAAATTTGCACACCTAACCAAACACGGGCAAATCTAAGCCGGGCGACGTCGACTGCGGAGGAGGTGAAAGCTGGCATGAGAAGGAAGAAGGACAGTTCCGAGATAACCAGTGCAGCGAGCGAACGTGCGTGTCTCCTCGACAAACTTGAGTGCAAAAATCCGGTTAAGTGTCAACACAGAAGCACAAACAACAAGAACGCAGCCGTCCAGGATCCGCAAGTGTCAACAGAGGAACAACAAAACAACAACACGCAGCTACCAAAGAACTGCCGAACTACGCCGAAGAACAACAAATATAAAAACACTGCCACAGAGAAGAAAACCGTCGTTGGACATAGGACAGACAGATACTACCAAAAAGGGTGAGCGAATAGTTAGCAGGCAGGGAAACTAAGCTAGAGAAAGCAAAGAACAGAGCAGGCTACGTAGGTAGGGAAACTGTTAAATAAAAATAAAAAAGAAAACAAGAATGAAAATGGCGCGTTTTACTAATAATTAAACAACAAACATAAACGTTGAGGCAGGAGTGCGGGGGGGTACTACATTCGTGAGGCTGGTACATCGACCTTCTACGACTGTGCCAAAGTTCTGCTAGGTATGAAAGCAGGTATTAACCACATCATACCTATTAGAACTTTTGGAGCAGACGCAAGTCAGTGAACTTGGACGCCTTGGTGCATAACCAGGCTCCAAGGTCAACTGAGCAGCGAAAGTAGATGCGCCGACCCAGCTGAAACGTTTGTATGATTCCCCGCAGTTGACGCCAACCATTAGCCACCCGGCCCAGCCGCTGCAGCACGTTCTTAAGGCAGGAGGACTCGGTATACACCGAGGCGTGGTCCGATTCTCTTTCCCCTAGACCCCTAGGAAATCACTTTTCCGCCCTAAAAAGGGATACATATTCTCCGTCTCAGGTCTCGGCACTTTAGAAATGTTCTGTAAAGTGACCCTGGGCGAGACTGAGTGTACCCCAGCTGGAAAAGCTTCCTTACAGATGACGCCCGAGCAGGGACCTGTGACGAGAGGGGGAATTGTGTCCTTGGTGGCCTAAAGAACCACTACAGGAGCGCGAAAAGTGAGTCAGAGCGTCGATACAAACCGACGATAGTTTTTACAGAAGGATAGGACCTACACAGACGGTCAGGGTAACGTGGGAAAACACAGGAAGAGCACAGGACAATCGAGCACAAAAAGGATAGTCAAGGAGTTGGTTAGGGTGACGCAAAGGAGTCGGACGCGACAGGACAGCGTGGATCGTCGTCCTCGCCCTGAGAACAACAACAACAAAGGGGGCGTAACGGTGGTCTACGAGACTCGTGCTTTCGGGTCGCCCGAAGAACCTTTAACGGGACCCGAAGCCGAGCATAACGGTTCGGTGCGCTCGGCCAGGGTATATAAGGCCGGCATCCGGCGCAGAGAAGGCACTCAGTCTCCGGCTTCAGTGGAGTGAATATCTCCAGTGAACGATAAAAGTTTAAGTGTTTTCGGGCAAAGGATACAGCAAGCAGAGATACAAGGATACCCCAAGCAACAAGGATACAACGAGCAGACAACAAGGATACAACGAACAAGGATTTAAAGAACAAGGAAACAACGAAACAACGAAGGATACAACATTACATCGAGGCACGACCATCAGCAGGCAACAAGGATACAACGATCAGAGATACAACGAGCAAGGATACAAGGAACAAGGCACAAACGATCAGAGAGGCACGACCTTTAGCAGGCAACCAGGATACAACGAGCAGAGATACAACGAGCAAGGATACAAGGAACAAGGAACAAACGATCAGCGAGGCACGACCATTAGCAGGCAACCAGGATACAACGAGCAGAGATACAACGAGCAAGGATACAAGGAACAAGGAACAAACATTACATAGAGGCACGACAACTGCAAGCAACAAGGATACACGCACGAGGATACAACGAGCAGAGATACAAGGCTACAAGGATACAAAGATACAACGCATAGCGAGGCACAACCAATAACGACACACGCACAGGATACAAGGTTACGAAACTACGACCATAAACCATGTAGGCGTACGATGGGTGTCCTTCAGGAGGAAGAACGAGCTGGAGAACTTCGCCGACGAATTTGGTTTCGAGCGGGAAGGTACCGTCGAGGAGCTGCGAGCACGAATGGCGGCCTTCATTGGTAAGAAGGACCATTCGCCGGCCACAATCCACCGCCTCGAATCACTGGAGGCACAGTATGGCACCAGCCCCAGCCCGGATCGTCGACCAATCGGGAACCATCCTAACACTCCAGTAGCCCACCCTGAACCGCACCAGAAGACCCCAGCCGAATGGTAGAAGAGGCAAAACATATGCCAGGGAAGCAGACCTTGCAGGTTCCCACAACAAGGGTCACGGCTTCACGTAGCAGTGAAGCAGCAGCCGTCCAACAACAAGATCAAATGGAAGGATCGACTTTCGCACAAACGGCGGACCGCATGCGAAGGTGGGGAATCAATTTCGATGGCACCTCGGACCCGCTGCGTTTTATCGAGCGTCTGGAGGAACGAGGCAGCATCGTACCGGATAAATACTGAATATATGCCCCAAGCAATTCCCGAGCTGCTAGGAGGAACAGCCGAAGATTGGTTCCGAACGAGCGGACTACAAGGCGAAACCTGGAAAGTCTTCCGAGCAGAATTCCTGGACTTTTTTCTTGCCGCCTAGATACTTCCAGCGGCTGGAAGATGAGATCCGGATACGCTACCAACGGACAAACGAGACATTCAAGACGTACCTTTTGGAGATTCGCGTGATGATGCGGCGAGCTGGATATACAGAAGCCCAGGAATTGGAGAGAGCATATGAGAATATGCTACCGGAATACCAGCTGTTCGTGAGAAGGACCGACATCAAAACATTAAGGGACCTCACAGCCTTCGCCAGCAACTACGAGGTGACACGGGAACGAGAAATTAGTCGGCGGCAATGGAGCTCGTATCCAGAGTCATCACCAGTCGGATTAGTGGAATCCAAGGGGACTACGTGGACACCGACGACCAACAATCCTGCATCGAACCCAGAGACAACAACAACAACAGTAAACACCGCACCAGGGGAACCACACAGAATTAACACTCGGGAAGCCTGCCGAAACTGCGGAGTAGCCGGGCACTTCGCTAGGGAATGCCGGGGACAACGCGTGCTGCACTGTTGGACATGCGGGAAACAAGGGACCAGGACCATCGACTGCTGCAGGACTCCGATGCCGGGAAACGGGCAGGGACCCTCACTGAACCCAGACTCAGTGGGGGTATCACCACAAGTCCGGCAGTAAAAGAAATTTTACAACTGCGCGACGGCCGTATCAGTGCGAGGGTCATCATCGAAGGATATCTGGTCCTCGCCACTCTCGACTCAGGGGCCACAAGGAGCTTCATCGGGGAACGGCTAGCATAAAAGATCCGTTACGACGTCAACAAGTGCGAAGTAAAAACCACGGTATCCCCGGCGGATGGAACAAAAAGGAACTCACACAGGCACTATGGGCAGATGTCCAGTTAGGCAGGACATGCACTCAGGTGCAAATGCTCGTGTTACCAATCGTGTTGGACGACGTTCTCCTAGCCATGGATTTCCTAGGAGCTGTTGGCGCAACATTGACCTGCGGAGGAGCAGAGCTGCGATTGGGTACCCAACTCGACAAAAAAAGGACCAACAACGCAAAGGAAACCCGGACAGTGACCAGGATACACCAGAGAACACAGCCAAAGGCAAAACACTGCAAAAAGAGAACCAGGATCATGGCAAGAAGACACCAGAACACGAAAAGGACAAAAGACGGGAAAAGAAGAGCAAGGATCATGATACGAAGATATCGAAACACGACAGGAATGCATCAGCGCAGGACAAACGTGAAACACAGCAAAAGCATCATGGCAAGGATACCCAGGAGGACGACAAAGGGAAAACACAAACCACGGAGAACAACGACCACGGAGACTACAGCAGTACGAAAGTCCTAGGCGCAAAAGATGACCAAGCGGTACGAAGGAATCCGTTCCGGAAACAGATCGCGAACAGTGATCACCAGCGAACCGGAGCCGCAGCGATCCATTCAATCCCGGAAACCACGGCAGCAGAAGAAACGGAAACAAACGCCAGTGAGGAGAACACCGCACTGGACCCCGAAATGGAAAAATTTCTCGAGACGGAGCTCGCGTTGTTTGAGTGTTTGTCGGGAGTATCTAATATCACAGAACATGTGATAGTGATGAAGGATGAGCGCCCCATTAAACAACGGTACTATCCGAAAAACCCGGCAATGCTCAAAATAATCAACGCTCAAATAGACGAGCTCCTCCGAGACGGCCACATTGAGCCATCCAAGAGCCCAAGAGCGCTTATCGTCCTAGTAGGCAAGAAGACTGGAGAAACGCGGATGTGTGTCGACTTCCGGCAACTGAACGCTCGGTCTATTCCGGACGCATATCCTCTGCCTAGGATAAATTCTATCTTGGAACGGCTACGGGAAGCCCGATTCATCAGCACGCTGGACCTCAAGAGCGGGTATTGGAAAATACCCATGGCCAAACAAAGCTGTGAATGTACCGCATTTACCCGGACGAGGACTTTTTCAGTGGAAGGTGTTGCCATTCGGCCTACATTCAGCCCCGGCAACATTCCAACGAGCATTGGACCAGGTGATCAGCCCGGAGATGGAGCCCCATGCTTTTGCCTACCTCGATGACATAATATTAATCGGAAAATCGCGTGAAGAGCACCAGGAAAACCTTCGGGAGGTCTTCAGGAGGCTGCGAATGGCAAATCTGAGGCTAAATCGGAAGAAGTGTCACTTCTTCCAACGCAAGTTGTCGTTTCTAGGACACGTAATCAGCGAGGAAGGGATCCACACAGACCCAGAAAAGGTCGCCGCGGTCCAGAAATTACAACCCCTAACCTGCGTAAAGGAGCTACGCCGATGCTTAGGAATCGCCTCATGGTACCGCCGATTTGTGGCAAATTTCGTCAATTGTCCAAGAAAAGGCCGCCGCTGGGAATGGAACAAAGAGCAGCAGGAGGCGTTTGACACGCTCAAACGGCCCATTAACGAAGCACCCGTACTCAGCCAAAAATTCGCACTGCAAACCGACGCAAGCGACTACGGCCTAGGGGGAGTCCTCACGCAGGAAACGGAAGAAGGCGAACGAGTCATCGCTTACATCAGTCGCAGACTCATCGCGGCCGAGGAAAATTATTCAGCGACTGAAAAGGAGTGCCTAGCGATCATTTGGGCCATCCGCAAACTACGCTGTTACCTGGAAGGATATCAGTTCACGGTTGTCACCGACCATCTAGCACTGAAATGGCTCAACACCATTGAAAACCCGACCGGCCGAATCGCACGATGGGCATTGGAACTCCAACAGTACCAATTCGACATACAATATCGGAAAGGGAAATATAATGTCGTCGCGGATGCGCTGTCGCGACAACCATTGGAGACCCTGTGCCAAATGAAGGAAGAAACGCCCACCTGCACCTGGCTGCAACGTCGACATCAACAAGTCGAGAAAGAGCCCGAGAAATATCCGGACTACGCCATACAAGATGGGGAGCTGTACCGACACTTGGGACTAAAACCGGAAGACGAGGAATATATTCCCTGGAAGTTATGCGTAGGAACAGCACTACGACGACGAGTCCTCCAGGAATGCCACGACCCACCCACAGCTGGACATCTTGGGATCCGGAAGACCACGACACGGGTAGCACAACGTTACTACTGGCCCGGGATGTTCCGGGATGTTGCGCGACACGTACGGAATTGTGTCCAGTGCCAAAAATACAAAGTAGAGCAGAGGAAACCGCCCGGCAAAATGCTGACTCGGCAGGCTCAGGAGCCCTTCGACATACTCTGTGCCGATTTTGTAGGGCCACTCCCGAGATCAAGACAAGGGAACACTATCCTCCTGGTGTTCTTCGACTTGTTCTCTAAATGGGTCGAACTGGTACCCCTACGGAAGGCTACAGCACAGACTCTGGAAAAAGCCTTACGAGAACGAATTCTCAGCCGGTTCGGGACGCCGCGAACATTTGTGTGCGACAATGGCACCCAATTTACTAGCCGCTCGTTCACTGCATTCTGCAAAGGGGCCGGAAAGGAGGGGGGGACCCCCGCGCCGGGAACCCCCCCAACAAAACCCCCACCGCCGCCCAACCAAAACAAAAAAAAAAAGAGGGGGGGGGGGGGGGGCGCCCGCGGGAACGCGGTTCGGTCCGGGAACCCGGGAAGGCGGGCAACAACGCCCGCCGCGGGGAGCGGGGGGGGCGCGGCCCGGGGGGTTTCCCCCCGGGGGGCGGGACCGGGGCGCCCGGGGGGGCCCCCCGGGGGGGGGAAGGGGGCGACAGGAGATACCAATCAAAAGCTGAAAAACCCAGAACTGAGAGCGAAGCAGCTTCAGCAAATATTTCAGGTCGCCAAGGAA
Source organism: Zaprionus nigranus (assembly GCA_018903425.1). Taxonomy (NCBI): domain Eukaryota; kingdom Metazoa; phylum Arthropoda; class Insecta; order Diptera; family Drosophilidae; genus Zaprionus; species Zaprionus nigranus. The sequence continues at coordinate 131,919 of JAEIGD010000159.1, forward strand.
AACGCAACTCGGGCATCCGCGGAGCAGAGTCGTCACTACAACCTCCAGACGCCGTGAATGGCGGCACATGGATAGGCATGTTGGTCCTCCTGAAACAACACGTCCTTTCTAAAGCCGCAGAAGGCTTCGCCGCAAAACTCGCTCCGAAATAGGAGGGGCCGTATAAAGTGAGGAGTTTCATCTCGGCGAATATCGTCCGTCTACAGCGAGAAGGAGGCAAGGAAAGACGCACCGCACACATCGCGGACCTCAAACCTTTCCACGTTGATCCCGAAACCAACATTAACGAGGGAGACGAATAGATTAATGATAAAGTAGAACTAAGAAATTATATAAGATCGAGTCTCAAAACGTAGCACTGTTCTACAGGGCATAGCCAGATAGGGCCGTAATTCCGAGTGATAACCATGTTTATTTCTCACAGCCATACGAACAATGCCCAATCCAAATCGCCGCCAACTCCGTCGACGAGACGTGGAACTATGGCTCAACGATATGCCGATGCACCTCCAGGAGGAAGAAAACATAGACCTTCCACCTAACGAACCCGAAGTGGCAATAGATGACGATGACATTAGCACGGAAATCTTCCCCGGCGTCCGCCCAGTATCAGTCCCGGAGGTCTCATCCACCACACACACACCCCCGGCCATCCAAATGGCGAGCGCCGTCATAGGAAATGAAGAAGACATCTCATCCACACGCCCCGGCAGAGCCCTAAAATGGAGTGATCCAGGGAAGGCAGCAGATATCGATACTCAGGAGGTCCTGGACCACCAGACGCTGCCAGAGGGCTGGGGAGGAGGTCCTGCATTTTAGTATGCAGGAGCTAGAAGAAATGCTGGGTCCCTCCATAGACGTCGATAGCATCACGCGCAGCATATTCTCACCGGAGGACGACTGGGTAGAAGCACCGCGGTCATGGAGAGTTCATACGCCAGGGCAACGCCTCCCTGCTTTACTGGAGGAGCAAATTAAGGCCAGGCAACACCATAACCCTAACCGAAACCACAGATTCGTACTGAAGGTAGAAGCCATCGCTTTACGCGTAGTCATCGGCCGAGGGGGCTAGTATCAGTCCTTTTTCACCAAAGTAAGGGGTGTGAGGACTCATATTGTGAGCCCTCCAATTTATTTGTTTTATTTTCTGTTGTTATTTATTTTTAAGTAGTACCACGAAGGTCCCTTTTTTTAGTTTAGCAATCGCCACGGAGGCAGTAATTATTAAGTACAAATGAAGTCGGTCATAGACCATAGCCAATTAGTGTAGATTATAGGGTAGCTCAAGGAGAGCGCACATAAGCTCAAGGAGAGCGTACATCAGTAAAGTGCACGATCATTCTTCCGACAACAGAGAGACGGTCGAAGAGCAAACGAAAGCAACGACCACAAGAACACACACACACGAAGCAAATGCAAGCCGGGCGAGCGCAAAGAGAGCGAACGCAAAAAGAGAACGATGACCACGCACACAATAAAGAACGTACATACGAAGCAAGGGCAAGCCGGGCGAGCGCAAAGAGAGCGAACGCAAAAGAGAACGATGACCACGCACACAAGAAAGAACGTACATACGAAGCAAGGGCCAGCCGGGCGAGCGCAAAGAGAGCGAACACGAACAAAGCAAATGTAAAAGACGGCCGCGCAGCCAAGAGAACACACCCACACATAGAGCAAGCGCAAGCGACAGCGACACATACAAACAAGCGCAGCCAGAGAACGCAAGCGCAACACAACAGCTGAGAACGCAAGCGCAAACTAGAATACACCCGGAGGGAAAAATCTGCACACCGGAAAACTACAAATGAGTGGCGAACGACACGGGAGCGCACCAAGAACAAAATGTAACACACACACCTACACGTGCGAACTAGATACACCGTGAGAGAAAATTTGCACACCTAACCAAACACGGGCAAATCTAAGCCGGGCGACGTCGACTGCGGAGGAGGTGAAAGCTGGCATGAGAAGGAAGAAAGATAGTTCCGAGATAACCAGTGCAGCGAGCGAACGTGCGTGTCTCCTCGACAAAACTTGAGTGCAAAAATTTGGTTAAGTGTCAACACAGAAGCACAAACAACAAGAACGCAGCCGTCCAGGATCCGCAAGTGTCAACAGAGGAACAACAACACGCAGCTACCAAAAAACTGCCGAACTACGCCGAAGAACAACAAATATAAAAGCACTGCCACAGAGAAGAAAACCGTTGTTGGACATAGGACAGACAGATACTACCAAAAAGGGTGAGCGAATAGTTAGCAGGCAGGGAAAATAAGCGAGAGAAAGCAAAGAACAGAGCAGGCTACGTAGGTAGGGAAACTGTTAAATAAAAATAAAAAAAGAAAACAAGAATGAAAATGGCGCGTTTTACTAATAATTAAAGAACAAACATACACGTTGAGGCAGGAGTGCGGGGGTACTACATTCGTGAGGCTGGTACATCGACCTTCTACGACTGTGCCAAAGTTCTGCTAGGTATGAAAGCATGTATTAACCACATCATACCTATTAGAACTTTTGGAGCAGACGCAAGTCAGTGAACTTGGACGCCTTGGTGCATAACCAGGCTCCAAGGTCATCTGAGCAGCGAAAGTAGATGCGCCGAGCCAGCTGAAACGTTTGTATGATTCCCCGCAGTTGACGCCAACCATTAGCCAGCCGGCCCAGCCGCTGGAGCACGTTCTTAAGGCAGGAGGACTCGGTATACACCGAGGCGTGGTCCGATTCTCTTCCCCTAGACCCCTAGGAAATCACTTTTCCGCCCTAAAAGGGATACATATTCTCCGTCACAGGTCTCGGCACTTTAGAAATGTTCTGTAAAGTGACCCTGGGCGAGACTGAGTGTACCCCAGCTCAACATACCCGGTAGCATTTCCTTAAAAGAAACAGAAAGCATAGGCAAAGACAGGGGGCATAGGCAGGAACAAGAATTCAGGGTACACAACATAGCAAAACACCAGACATTCGACGCCCATGCCCAGCGCACAAGTTACAAGTTACGGTACCTCGGTACCCAGGCCTCGAACACTTGCACACACGCAGCAGCGGCGACATGTGCGTAGCAGCGAAACGTAAGCTGCGAAAATTGGGCAAAGTGCAGTTGATCGAGCGCAGTCAAAGTAGCCAGAAGTAAGCTTTCCCACGTGGGACAAAAATAAAGTGCCAGTAAAAGAATAACACAGTGCTAGTCAAGGACCTCCCCACTGACGAAGATGAATCCTGTCGCAGGAGAAGTAAGGTGAGCTTGAAAGAAAATATAACAAAATAGTGAATGTAAAGAATTATAGAGCTAACTTAGGTGCGAAGTAGGCAGGGCCTAATTAAAATAAGAAACCAGCGCTAGGAAAACATCGAGCAAATAAATAAAGCATGTTATTAAATATTTAAATGAAACCCACCCGCAGTGATTATTCAAAATATACCCTGTGAAACATTCTTCCCCTCTAGAGCACGGCGAAAACTGTCGTGTACGTGTGTGCCTGTGTGAGTGTGTATTCGCAGAGTAGTGCTGTCTGGTATGCCGGTGCTCCGCTGACCAGTAGGCGACTCTGAGGGTACACACGCACAGTCCGTGTCGTGAGTGAACGTTAGTGACGAGTGGGTGTGTGAGCGTGTGCTCTAACGAGTTGCGGCGTGGTGCAATACACCATCAAGCGACTTGTGGGAGTACGGGCGAAGACACCTGCGGTCACGCGCGTTCCGCATGGCCAACGGCCACTCGTGATTCGTGTCGTGAGTGATACGTCAGTTGGCAAGCAGGTGCACGAGCGTGTGCTTTAACAAGTTACGGCGTGGTGGGAAACACCGCAGAGCGACTTGTGGAAGTATAGGCGAAAGTACCTGCGGCCATGAGTGAGGTCGTGAGTGGGGCGCCAGTTGGCAAGTGGGTGTGTGAGCGGGACTCTAACGAGTTTGCGGAGTGGTGGAATACATCACTGAGCGGCTCGTGGGAGTACATGCGAGAACACCTGCGGTCACGGGCGTGCTGCACGACCAACGATCGACCGTGAGAGGCGTCGTGAGTGAGCGATAGCTGACAAGTGTGGTGCGTTGGCCTGCATTTTTTGCCTAGTTGCGAATGGTGGAATACACCAACGAGCGACCTGGAGAGTGCAAGCGAAAGCACCCGCCGTCACGTGTGTTCTTCACGATAGTCAGCCAGTCAGGCACGCGACACGTACACGTGACTCACAAACGGACCACGTCGTAGTAGAACCCATGTGGAAATCCACATGGCCAGCGAGTACATGTGCGTGACGCGGACCACGTGTGTCCCCTATACCCTGTAATATCCCAATAGGCTATGACCTGCTAGTAGCTTTTCTCTTGCTAAAGTCATAATAGTCCTAGTTTTATATAAATGTTCTGTATAGACCCTGGCGGGACTGAGATATGTACCCCAGCCTGGGAAAATATCCTTACAATTGTTTCCAGATTCTCCAATCGAAGTGAAAAGTCTGACTCATCCATTCCAGCGATTTTCTCAACAGTAAGATTGGTTCCAAGCAGCCAATTGACTTTTCACAGAATCTGTTTTCGCCTTGTAAAAATCTTTCTGATTGTCCGCGTCAGTCATTGCAATGCCGTCTAGATGAGACTGCTTTTTGAAAAAAAAGGAACACCTTGTTTATACGTTCCGTTATGTGCAAAGACCTGTATGTATGTATGTACGAGTATATCTGCACAACAATATGTGCAAAGCAGATGCACCAAAATAACTGTTATTAGTTTGCCTTGATGTATGTACATATATATGCAACCACGACGATTTTAGGCTTTTACATATATTTTTACTGTACAACGATATGTACAGATGCTCACAACGATATGTGGTCAGCTGTATGAATTTATATATGTAATTGTCTGCACAACGATATGCACATCGCGAAAGCACGCACAAGTATGCGTATGTATACACACGAAACTGGGCACAGCAGGTCGAAATGTGTGTATGAGTTAAGACCAAATATGATATCCCGATCATGACTCTACCACATGCAGAACATCCGCCACATGCATACAATCAGCGATTTCCAAGAAACAACAACAAGCCCAGCGCAGCCCAACAGGGAGAAGTTGCACAACAAACGACAGCCTAGCGCAACCCAACAGGGAAAAGTTGCACAACAAACGACAGCCCAGCAAGAACAGGCACATCGACGACGGCAGTGCATCCGCCACGTGCGCTGCATCAGCAGAGTGTGTGCACCGGCCAAGTCGTGGAAACGCCAACGACATCGGACACCATCACCATCATTGACAACGGCGGAGCTACAGCGGCAGCGGCAAAGCCACAGAGGCAGCGACGGTTTCGACGACACCAGCGACGTCGGCAAAGAATAGGTTTAATTAATAATTGTAAAATTTGCTCAAATTAGTTCCAAAATAAACACCAATAAAACCTAACGTGACCAACCGCTGATATATACATGCTCGTACTCTCTCAACGCTGCTTCAGCCATATACTCCATGTATATAAATTCACCCTAAATACGACACATCGCGGACAGTTACGCCGACAGCGCGGTTTTAGAGTTAAGTGATGTCAACGTGGATGTTAAGAAATCATTATAAATCCAAGACTCATCGAAGTAGGAACGTTGTTTCCACTTCGATGAAAATAATAAAAGAGACCTTAACTAATTACACTCTCAATAAATCACACAAAAAACATATAGAAACTTATATCGTATGACCCGATAATGACCCCCATTATTTTTTTGGGGGATTCCAAATTTTTTTCGAGTATTTTGAGGTTAACTCGAAACTTAGACAAAAGTCAAAATACATGGTAATGCATATACCGCATGCCCACATCAGGATTCTATATCTTTTTTGCGGCTATTCACAGGTTTTCCACTTTTTTGACTTTTTTTTTTTTATTTTTTTTTTTTTTGTATCGCCTTACAGTAGGATAATTAAAATTTTCTAAAGATACCACCAACCGTCCGTACGTGGCATGCACGATTTATAACCTCTGGTGGGATTATGCCTACGTACTAAAACAAAAACCTCCGTATGCTCCTCAGTCCTGTAAACGCTCACCGGAACTGCCAGTCAAGGTCGATGAGCATGATGTGAAGCCAGGTCGCTCTCCCTTCCTGAGATATTGGCCTTGTATCGCACCTCCTTCCCACCCTTTAGTCGCTTTTTACGACAAGCCGGGTACGCTAAGGTAGTATTCTTAACCCGCCATCTCACAGGGACACTCCTTCAGTGTTTTAGTTGCCAGCTCTGTTGGACATCTCGTCGGCACGGACTCGTTTCATCATATTAATGATGATGCGGTGTTCCAGCTCCCATTTATTTACGTTCCCCGTCATCGCCGTGATCAATCCATTTGGACTAAGCGGAACTCCAGTCAACGGTTTCAACTGTTTCCTCTCCGCCGAGAACCTAGAACCACTAACACGAACAAGAGTACCGAAAAAACGGAATTTATCATACGGATGCTCTGAGATGGGGAATCTCAGAGACGAATTCGTTTCGAGAATGAGCGTTTCAGTTTAGCTTCGAAACATTGCAGCTCCGGATCGAGCATCAAGACAGGCGAACGATTTATACAGCACTTTCGCTTCCCAGTATGGTTTTTTTTCGTGGCGCATTTCGGGCGACATTGTCACCCAGTGTCGTATGTTGGGCACGTGAAGCTTACAACAGCAATGTTGCCTGGCGAGATCCCCCGCGCCTTGCCTTCATGCTTGGGAGACTGGGACAGCCTGCTCGAGGATGAGCTTGGGATATGTAAGCCTCAGGTATGCCATTTTTTTTTTTCCCAGCCAAAAAGCATCGCCTGACAGCTTGTTTGGGGGATTACAGCCTGCTCAGGCTGCTCCTTGAATTGAATGATTGCATTGTGTCTGGGACTATCTATTTTTTTTTTTTTTTTTTTTTTTTTTTTTTTTTTTTTTTTTTTTTTTTTTTTGGTCATTTGTCGACTGCTGACATAGGACTTATTTTATGTGCATTTTTGTTTATGTTTTTATAATTTTTTCAATTCGGAGGAATAATATGCTACAAATAAATAGTTAATATCTTAAAATATTTAATATATATTAATTCTTTCTCTTTTAGAAATATATTAAAAAACAAATAAACGAATTATTAAATTTAAAATAAAAATTATTCAAACTTAATTACATTTCGATTATTATTTTTGAAAAATTGGTTTTGTTGGGTAATATGATATTTAAAAAATTGAGGAATTCTGTTAAATAAACATTGCAAAACATAATTGCAATTTGTAATAACTCCTATATGTCTCTCATAAAATTAATTGTTTTGGGATTTAGTGGTGGGTTTCGCTGCTTTAAAGGGAAGTTAATGCGTGCGTGCATGCACACATCCCATGTACTGTATGTATCCATACGCCAAAACAAGTTGACTGGGCAACGCGCCTTTGTGTTGTTGGTTTTTCTATGGATTCCTGGTTTGGGGGGGTTTTGATTATGCAATTTTGCATTTTCCTATGCATCGATTTGACCGCGCTTTTTGCACATAAGCCGATTTTACGCGCTTTTTTGTTCTTTTTCACTTGATTGCAAGCGAGAAAAAGGTGTGTAACTCACGATATTGAACAGGTGCAAAGTTTCAATCTAATGAGGCAGCCCTATCAAAACTGGGTCGACATAGCTCCCCCTTATATACTCGGTTCATGCCGAAGATTTAAAAATTAGCAGCTTTTGTCTTGAGTCCTTCTGTGTATTGCAATGTTTTAGGATTAATTATCCAATGTTGGGATGTGTAGAAGCAAATTTAGGGTGTGTAAGGGTTAGGTGGAACATGGAGATATTTAAATGAAACACATTTGATAATATCTCTAAGTCGACTCGAAGGTCCATCACCGATGACCCCATTGTTATTGGCAGTTGTTTGGCCTCCCGTGGTGTTCCCTGGGTACCGATTGCATTTATAATCGGGAGCTAATTCGAGCGGCGAAAAACACCAAAAACCCCCCCTGTGCAAAAGCGCGGTCAAATCCGATTGGCAGTAGGAAAATGCAAATTGGCATAATCAAAACAAACCAAGAGATCTTTTTTAGAACGAGTTTTGCAAGGGGAAATATATTTCTGAGATGGCGATAATCTTCCTCCGGTTAGGGATTTGGTCTTAATACCTTGGTCCGTAACAATGTGTCCTAAAAATTCTGGTTCTTTTTCTTTAAAAATTTTGATTTCTGGTGAATGGTGTTTTTAATTTGGCGTCACTTATTTTGCTGAATACTTCCTTTAAGTCTGATATGGTTGTTGCAATGAACCAGAAAAAATTATGATGCCGTGCGAGATAAACTAAACAACATCTCCCTTTCAAGTTACCTAAAACGTTGTTCATTACCCTTTGAAATGTTGTAGGGCATTTGTCAGACCAAATGGCATTCTGATAAATTCGTAGTGTCCGTCTAATGCCGTGAAAGTTGTTTTAGGAATATCTTTCGGTTCTATTTGTAGTTGGTGATAATCACTAGCCAAATCTAAAGGCGAAAAATATCTAGCTCTACCTATCTTATTAAGTACTTCGTTAATATTAGGGATGGGATAAACTGTCTTTAACGGTTTTTTCGTTCAGTTTTCTATAGTTTAATAACTAATCTCCATTTTTGTTCTTTTGTTTAAATTTTTTTTCGGGTCCAACCAAACAGGTGAGCTCCAAGGTGAATGGCTTCTCTACTTATGTTTTGTTCTAACATATTTTTTGATTCGGTCATTGATCTCTTTTGTTCTTGGTAGGAGTAGTCTGATGGGTTTGACAGTACAGGGGTATGTCGTCTGTAGTTTCTATTTTGTGTTTGTTTGAAATGTTAATTTATCTCACGGGTCGTGAAAAACGAAGGGAAATTTGCAAACATAGGTGTTTAAGCTGGCTTGTCGCTTCGTCAGAAAGGTGGTCCGTATTGACTCGTTCGTGAAAAAATTCGCGTCGTTTTTCATGTCCGTTGGGGGGTCTTCGTTACACCAATGAAAGTTCACATATTTATTTCTTTTGGAACGATAATGGGTTGTAAGTACGGAAATTCTAAACAAATCGTCTGATCCTGATCAGAATAGTTGACTATTTCTATACATGGGTTGTATTTTAATGTTGCAGTCTTTCGTATAGAGGATCGATAAAGGGGAATTCGTTGGGGATGCCCTGTGTGGGGGATCGAATATAAAAAAAAAAAAAAAAAAAAAAAAAAAAAAAAAAAAAAAAAAAAAAAAAAAAAAAAAAAAAAAAAAAAAAAAAAAAAAAAAAAAAAAAAAAAAAAAAAAAAAAAAAAAAAAAAAAAAAAAAAAAAAATAAGAAGTTGTCGAGTTCGGGGGGTCCCTACCAAACGGTGAGCGGCTAGCATCAAAATATAGGGTAGTGTCGATCCGTGTTGGGGGGGGGGGGGGGTATCCTGTCTATGGAACTTTTAGGTAACCCTCCTGTTTCTGCCTCTCTGAGGCTGGTCTTTAAAAATCTTACAGTTCTCACCTCGGGGTAAATTTGTTGGGGGAAGTGTTCTGGTTGCTCCTTTGGCGGGGGAAGAGGGTTGCTTCCGGGGGGGGGGGGGGGGGGGGGGGGGGGAGGGGGATTGTTAAATATGCTAGTATTAGTCTGACGTGAACTATTGAATTTTCCACATCTATATTGGCGTGAGTGGCTATCTGTTGATTCTGTCTCAGGTGGCACAATCGTTTCTAGAGAAATTATTATGTCCATTAACCTCGTTGTTAGAGCGATGGTACTGTCCGTAACGATTCCTCGGCTTGAGTAAGGAAGAGCTCCACTCTCCTCTGCCCTGCTGGTAGTCTGAAATACGATTATTATGTTGATTTGTTGGGTACCGTCGTCTCTCCTGCATGTACTCATCCCTGTCCTGAATGGTTATATTAAATGCTTCATCCAACGTATTTGGTCCGAAGCTTTGAGCACATTCCGGAGTGGTACAGGTTAGACCCTTAAAAAAGGTTTTCGGGCAAAGAGCCATATAGAAATTTTTTTTTCTAGAATAGCGAACACTGGTAGTTCCTTTGAATCGGCCATGCATGTCAATACTCGTTTTAGATCCAAAATGGTATCATACAGTTTTGTTATTGGCAGCCTTCTAAAAGGAACCTCATGTAGTTCCTCTATTAAGGTCAGTTCGTCCCTGTTATCTAGTAACTTTCTTGTTAGATTCCTCTTAATTTCATCCCAGTCTAATGGGGTATCCAATCTATCTAACAATTCACTCGCTTTGCCTTCTATTTTATTCCTGATCGCTTTTAATACATTTTCCCTCTTGGAGTTTGCTCTGTGTCCCTAAACATCAATAAAATCTCTTCCACGCTTTCATGAATCTCTTAAGTGCGTAAGGGTTACCGTCGTAGGTCGGAAGGTACTTAATAATGTCCGGGAGCCCGGCAGGCAATTCATATATGCTGGACCCCGACATGTTTTTGAGGAGGGTTACTCATTCTTGAGCTTGTGGTTATGTCTGTTGGGGTAGTTTCGGTTATGTTTTTTATAAGTTGGGTGTTTTGGTTGTCTGTCTAGTAGTCGAAGTTAGATTGGAATAGTAGATTTAGTCTTATGCTTAAATTTTGTTGACATTTTTTTTTTTTTTTTTTTTTTTTTTTTTTTTTTTTTTTTTTTTTTTTTTCGCAATCGACTCACTACTTTTTTTTAAAGATTACATCACAGCTGCCAAATGGCCGATATGGTCTCGTCTCGTATATCACCAATGTAACGTTATTATTTCTTGTTTGATCTCATTGTATCTAGGTTGTAGTTTTACACTAGTTTGTGTAGACTGATCTGAAATATGTATGTTTCTATGGTTCCATCGCGTATCAGTGACCTGTTCGAACATAATTGTTCGCGTCCAACTTGACATGGATTTTCTCTTCACCACCACAAATCGACAACTGCCTTGCAACACGTTTGCAACTTTGGAAGGTTGTGGTTTGTATGTATGTACGTTTTGTGGTTCCGTCGCGTGTCAGTGACTTGTTCGAACATAACTTTTCACGTCCAACTTGACGGAACCTCCCTCCACTACATGTCGACACTGTGACAGCTTAACTTGACTTGTTGGAACGCCATGTTCGCCCCCCGCCTGACGTTCACCTCTAGCTACCCTGATGCATTCTAACTGTAGTCTCATTGCTTTCTGTATGTATGTCATTGAAATGGTCAAAAAAGGGTATACTAACTTTGTGAAAAAATGCAAAAAGTATGTAACAGGCAGAAGGAGGCGTGGCAGACCCCAAAACTATATATAATTCTGCCAGGATCACTAGCCGAGTCGATTGATTGGCCGATGTCTGTCCGTATGTCCGGATGTCCGGATGTCCGTCTGACCCAGATGACACACAGATCTCAGCTATTATAAATGCTAGAGACAACCAAATTTGGAATGAAGGTTCCTATGTACTCGGCGCAGATCAAGTTGATTCAAATGTTAAAAGCCACGCCCACCGCCCCCGCAAATCAATAAATTAATTTTTGAACTCAATTTGTAAGCGCTGTATAAAAGATACAACTTTCTGACTTTAACACATACCAAGCTGAATGAAACATCTACGTAGTCCCCAAATTACAATCCGATCGGACAATAAACACAGGTTATTTAAGAAAGTATGAGCATAAAACCAAGTGTTTCTGTCAGCTAACAAGGGAGGCGGGCGAGCGCAGCGCGAGCTGCCATCTGTCGGGATTAATTTCAGCATGTGCATATGTAT